>JAUBWS010001674.1:0-21121 GCA_032270445.1 Darlingtonia californica | reverse complement strand
CATGTTCATCCAATAGGCTATAAGGATGACAATGTGCCAGATATACATCTACAGCGTGTTTTAGAAAAAATCCCATGGAAATAATTATTCACTATAGCGTTCGAAATAATTTTCAAACTGATATGATTTTTGAACCAAATGATGGCTATCTAAGGAAACTCAAATCCCATTAAAATCTTAAATATGTCAAGAGTTAAAAGAGATTTTATCTGAACATTTTACACACAAAATTTTAATAATTCATTATAACTTTCATAATGGAATTCAAGCAAAAAATGTTACGGATAAAAAAACCGTCTTCTGTTTTTGCACTCTTTGAACGTGTTTTTATAATATCAATTTTATAAGAAACCTCTTAAGTAAGACTTTGTTTCAATGGGAATAAGGAAATAAGAAAAAGATTTAAGTCATAATTGCCATTGTAAGTTGAGGTGAAAATGATCGCACACATATCAAGCAATAAAAACCCAAATAAAATCTCATATAACTTTTTTAAGAGTTTCTTTCGGGTTTTAGCTTTTAGCTTACCATTTGGTATAAAAACACACTCAATTAAGTCTGCTTTTTAATTCATTGCACTAATGTGCAAGAGTGTAACAATCTTCAAAACATTTTAGTTTGAATATAGAAGAATCGAAGTTTTTTTTACAATTTCAAATATGAAAAAAGCTTTCAAAAATCTGTCTTCGCAATGGAAATCTATAACTGAAAATTTGAAGACAAATCCTGTTTTTAGCGAAAATTACCTCTGAAATTTTGATCATAACTTTACGTGGAAAGAAGATTTTCAAAAACCTTTTTCACAAAGATTCAGATTTCTTTCATAAAAATTTTAACATCCACCGGATGAAAAACTGGCTTCCTATCGAAAGTACTGAATCATATGCACCATATATATGCAAAAGCAATAGCAAGATGAATGAATCCCCGGGAGAGTGGTCCTATGGATTATTTTTTGTTGTACCGCACACATGTAAGTATGTTTTTCAAGTACTCTTTCAAGTTTCGGCAGGAGGGAGGGTTGAAATCGCAAAATTGGAAATTCAGTCCGTTTAAGGGTTACAATCTTAGCAAATCAAAATGATCCACGTAAAGACGTGAAAAACAGTCAAAAACTTGTAAAAATTCTAAAAACAAAAATCCCTCTAAGGGTATGGTTTTGGAATCTAAGGTAAGGCATATCCCTCCATTTCTAAAGTTATTACATCCTCTCCTTCTATCCCAAGGAAACAAAATTTTGCGTTAGTTTGCGCTTTTTTACTCTGATTTTATTTCGAACAAACAGGAAAAATCTCGGCAAATATTACCCCAAATATTTTTGTAAATTTAAGGAAAAATAATTTCAAAGAATTTTCGAGTGGTCATTGTCAAGACATAGTAATTCCCGTTTCATTTTGAAATTCAACTTTTGGTAAATTTTTTTCCATAATTAAAACTTTAAGATAACTATGTACGCATATCTTAATAGTTTTTATTCCTAATCACTTTTCGTCATAACAAGTGTTACAAGTGTTTTTATACAGGTAAACGAATCAAATACTATCAGGGGTAATTTTTTTGGGGATTTTATTTAAAAAAATTTATATACATTAATCACGAAAATTTTGTTATCTTGTTCACCGCAACCCTACTTTTTGGACAAAACCATACTGTACTCCGGGACAAAATGGAAGATCTTAATATTTTTTTAGCTGGGAAACCTTCGAGATTACTATTCATCCTTGCAAAAAAAAAAAAAAAAAAATATTATATACATTGAAGAAATCAATCAACTTAACCAAGTTTATCTCTTGGGTCATCTGGTCGTTTCAAATTCGTTAAACAGTGTGGCACATTTGTTGTTAGAGTTGCAATAGTTTTGATAAATTAATAGGTGCGTCGTTGCCGATCATTGTTGACATAAAAACACAAAAATATTAAATGATTAGTACTCGAAATGTAAAAGTTTAAGAGAGAGGACTATTTCCAATTTGCATTGCTATTTATATTGCCGTACAGATTACGTCATCCGTACAAACCCGATTTCCAGTGCAGAATCCGAAAAGTAACTTTATTTTCTTTACCTCCGATTTTATCTCAAGGAAATACAGCGAGTACTTAATCCAATTCAATCTCCCCGAAACTATGTTCAAAATTTATTTTTGAAGAAGGAAACAATCAATATCTACTTATTTTCTTATCAAAGGATTATGACAAAGGAATTATTTTTCTTCTGAAATAACATCGTCATCTGTAATTCAACAATTAATGTCTGAATTAAGCATGGTAGAAAACGTGAAATATGAATTAAAGTCTGTTTTTTAGTTCATAGCACTAATTTTTCAGAGTAATTTATCTTCTTAAGATATTTCATTAAAATCAAAATATTTGGTATGGTTTGAAAGATTTTCAAATGCGGAACAATTTCTGTTTTCACATTTTTGTTTCACGAAAGAAGAATCAAAGTTGAAGAAAATGAACAAGAAGAAAATGAACTTTCAAGTGAAAAAACCAAGCTTTTTTTCAGCTTTTTTTCAACAAAAATTCTAACCCTCACCGTGTTTCAGTAAAAAGTACATTTTTTACTTCTTAATTTTCTTCAACTCCAGTTCTTCTTTCTTATCACCTGAAATGTTTGTAAATATTTTGACACTTAAAATTCTTTCCAACGATACCAAATTTATTGATTAATGAAATATTAAAGAAGTTACATTAAATTTACTTTTAAAAGCTTATGAATAATCTTTCTCTGTCAGAGAAAATGAGTTGCCAGGTGAAGCATATCATGAGTGGATTCATCCATCTTCCAATTTACGGATCGACATACATGTTCAGTTTGATTACACTAGATCGGTACCTGCAAATATTTTTCACTCACAGATATTCTAAGGTTTTCAATTCCACGAGAGAAAAAACCAGCTGTATTCACACTCCATGTCCTTGTGGTAATACAGGAAGTGCTGAGCTGGGCATGTCCCACAGTTTGCGGTCACATCTACGGCTCAATACTTACTAGTCTCCTGAGTTTCGTCATCTTGAGTACCGCTGTGGTACTTTATGTCTTATCCACCCGGAAGTTGCGACAAAACCAACAGCAAGTTCAGCGGAGAGCGTGACAAAGATGGCGGCCATCTACCTGATCCTCTTCTTCATTGGTTACACACCCATAGCCATCTACCAGTTAAGCAACAGTCTAACCAACAAGTACTTCGATCAAGGTACCTTCAGCGCAATATCAATTGCCTTGTTCTACATTCCCAATATCATTGGTATCCTAAATGCGCTTGCCTTTTCTTAAAGAACAATCGATAGGCCTGCACGTTTATCTACAACGAGGTTAAATTTCTCCAAGATAAAGCCATGCCTGGTGAAACAGAATCCCAACAAAATAACCCATTCCAATTCTAATCAAAAACAACAGAAACGAACGAAAATTATGTGTGAACCACGACCGCCATTGACAGCGAATAAAAACATGGAAAACTTATTGTCAGATCAAATCAAACTCAATACTTGATTCTTTCGTGTTAAGCTTGGGCATTTTTAGTTTTTATTCGACCCATGCAAATGATGAAATATCATAAAGAGCTGCATATGAAATTATGGAAAAGATCCAAAATAAACTATCCTTATAGAATCTAAAACGTGGACTTCACAGCCTTTTGTAAAATAAATTTATTTTATTTTTTCTAAATTGGCCCTTACTTTAATAAATTTGAATAACTGAATGATTTTATTATGACTTATTAAGTTTATTTGGATAGAGTTTTAGTGATTGCTTTTAACCAGACTATTATTAGAAGAATTTTAATCGACTCATCTTAATTTTAGCTAGTCTGGATGCCAAACTGTTTTTGCTTGCATCTCGGAAAGATACAGTATGGTGAAAAGCACAGTCAACACGATTTTGAAAAGTCACAAATCATTTTTCTGAATTTTATCACGTAGCAATTATCAAACTAATCGTATGGTTGATTACAACTCAGTAAAAATTTCCTGTACTTGCCGTGCCGATTAATCCTAAATTGCCCGCTATCGTGTAATCGGCCCGGCAAGTACGGGGACTTTTTAGTTGTAATCAACCATACAATTAATCTGGAATAGTATGACGTACATTACAGTCAGGCTGGTTGATTCAAAGATTTAATCAGCTTTTCACTTGTCCTATTTTTTCGATTTATTCTAGGGAATTGAGAAAAATAGAAAACGCCTCCCATCTAAATTTTGGTACTCTTCTGTCCATTACCAATTTTCTAATGGTGGAAATTTGGCAATATAATAACCCGCTCATCGCACGCTCAACTTAAGTTCATAAACTGAGGTATAGAGTTGTATTGTTTAAAAAAAAATACGATAAACAAGTTATTTTATTAAAAATAGCAGAAGCTTTCCGATAATAAAAAAATCATCGTCAGTGTATAAAATACAACCGTGTTCAATATTTCAAAAATGTAGCCTATTGTAGAAACTATCAAGAGATTTCATCAAAAGCACTGCAAAGTAAAAGAAAAAAGAACTGAAGACTTTCTTTATACAGTTGCTAATTATATTTTCTACGATGAGCTACATTTTTCTGAGACACTCTGCACAAAGAAAGAAATTCATATAAAAATGGGCAACCTTGCAATTTAATGAAGGAATGAAATAAACGTGTATATGAAATCTGGCTGGCGAGAGTGAGAACATACAAGGGCCAAATAAATGCAACGTAAGTGACGAGAGTCGTCAACAGACGAGGGCCAGATACATGAAATCTTGGTAGCGGAGTCGTGAACACACAAAACGACAAGCAAATATGTGAAAACTGAGTTGACAAGAGTCATAAATAGACAACAGGCAAATACATGAAATCTGAGTGGCGAGAGTGAGGGTCTTAAACAGAAAAGGGCCAGAATTATGAAATTTGGGTAGCGAGAGTCACAAACAGGCAACCCTGAGATGGTCAAACCGGAACCTGGCATCCAGGACCTTAAAGTGGGACTCTGAATTTGTCAAATCCGAACCCGGGACCCTGAATTTGTGAAGCTGGGAACAGGACCCCCCTCAAGCGTACGTCCAATTTTATCCTAACGTTACGCGAACCGTTTCCAATTGTTAAATAAACCTCGTTTATAGCTCAAAAGTTTGGCATTTTGATAGATCTTATGTAATGGACTGGGGCAATTTGAAAATATTTACCTATTCCCAGAAATTTACAAAAAACCTTCGTTTTGCCGCCATTTTGATGACGTCATAGATCTAAAATCTTTAATAACTCAATGTTGCATAGTGCAAATCATTTACAACTTCATACAAAGGTGTAACCTTTTGAGAAGTGTCCAATCAAGGAAATAAATGTAAAAAATTTTGATGACGTCAGCAAAAATTTGAAACATTCAGTTTTTCATATAAAACGCTATGTCATCAGAATTTTTCACATTATATTGATTTAGTCGAAACTTCTTACAGGTTTACACCTTTGTATGAAGTTTTAAGTGATTGACACCATTCAACATTGAGTTATTAAAGAATTAATGTCTATGACGTCAACAAAATGGCGGCAAAATGAATATTTTTTTGCAAATTGGCCCAGTCCATTCCATAATCTCTATCAAAATACAAATCTTTTAAGCTATAAACGAGTTCTATTTGACAATTGGAAACGGTTCGCGTAACTTGAGGATAAAGTTGAACGTTCCGTAACACAACTGAGCCTAAAGTTGGATATTGAATTTGTCAAACTAAGAGTCCAAAACCTTAACATAGGACCCTAAATTTGTCAAACCCGAACCCGGGAACCGGGACCCAATATTTGTGAAACTGGGAACAGGGATCCTAAAGTGGGACCCTAAATTTGTCAAACTTCGACCCGGGCTCCTAAAACAAGATCTTTGAAATTTTCAAACGGGAATTCAGGAAGCGGGACAATGAATTTGTTGAGCCGAGACTCAGGACCTTAAAGTAGGACAAAATTTTGATAAAGAGGAGTCTAATTTTAGGTTGAAAAGCAAAATTTTCAAACAAAGTGGTTCCTAGTGATAGCCATTAGTATTTTTATATGGATTGAGACTAATTAATCCAAGATTTACACATTGAGATGCACAACATATCCAAATTTTAGCTCAATTGGAATAGCCGTTCAAAATGTAGACCCTCTTAGATTGGGTACGAATGTCCAGAAAACTTTTTTGCTAATGTCTATTTATGTATCTAAGTTTTCATTAACACATATCAATCACATGTGCACGCACGTGAAAATATGCAAAAAATCGTGAAAATTTGGCTATTTCTCGTGACGTCATTCTGACGTTAGCAGGTAGAGTAAGTAACTCCATTAAACTTGACATTTCTTTACATTCAAGGTGAAGATGTTTGCCAAGTTAGGGTTGCAGGGTATCAAAAAAAGGCTTTTTCATGGCAGCCTGACAAAGTCAGTTATATTTACAGTTTCAACCCATCTCAGATAGAGAAAAAGTATTTTTTTCAAGATTGAAAGTATTGATGATCGAATCGCGGTATTTTGTTAAACATCAGGGAATATTTTCACCTGTGAGTTAGTTGAATAGTCTGTGCTTTCTTTTTCTTTCAATAGCATTTATTTTGCGTTCTTGTAAAGCACAGGCTGAAATTCTCAATCTACTCATAAAAGATACTACGTAAAAAGTACTAATTTTTGCGCAAGAAAAAATCAAAAATGAACAAACTACACGCAAACAGAGTCGCGCGAAAATTAGTGCCGCTTTGATGGTATGATTTCATATATTATGATATTTCTTAAAAAATACTTACATTATTTCCCAAAAATTTGCTACTTTTTTGCACTTCTATTGAAAGAAATTGAGTCATGCGGGAAAATTAGAACATGCGAAATAACGAACATTTGACTTTGCGCGATAATTAGCACGCGCGAAAAAGTTTCTTTGGGGATGAGCGGAAATTAGTATGCGCAAAAATCAGCACCTTTAAGGTATACATTAAAACCAAAGTTTCTTTGTTTATTTAAAAAATAAAAAGTTTTGTGTACAATATTTTATATATCTTTTAATGAATGATATCAAAACTTAAATACTCAATATAAAATTAGAAATATATTAAATGTATTACTCCGTAAGAGTGAACTTAAATTAAAAAAATATATCGAATGAATTATCTAAAAAGCTACATACAAATTTAAAAACTTTTCAACAACATCAGAATTCTTGAACTAAACACATTACAATATTAAATACATCTTTCAAATGTTTTTATATCAAGTAGAAATTAAATACTACATAGTCCATAGAATTGCCTACTAAAGCGGAGAAATAAAAATAACATAAAAAATAATTTGTTCATGTATTGAAATAAGGGAAAAATTATTTCTTCGTTTTACTGTGAATATCCTATTTACTCGAACTCGGTTTTGATTGTAATACAATACAACTTTATATATTCATTAACAGTTTCCAAAAGAGCATATTTTAAGGTAAAGGGTAAAGTCACATTATTTGAAAATAGAATTTTTTGATTTTATTCAAATTTTCTTCGTAGGGTATTTACATGAATGTATTGGAAAACCTCCAATTTTTAATATAAATATGTCCCAGTTTCGAGCAGTTGGGCATAATTTTCAACACAAAAGAGTCCTTAGAAACGGGACACGCAAAACCCCTCTCTTCCCGCGAATAAGAGAAAAAAAATTACTAGATACAAACAAAATTAAAAAAAAGACAAAAGGCAGAATTAGAAAAGGGAAAAAGAAGTCCAGTCTCCCAAAGGCAAAAGTCGCGCCGCGTGTCCCGAAAAAAAGTTCCAACTATGTCTATCCAAGACCTTAAAATTTAATTCCGCATGGGTAAAAACCCTTCCCAGTACAAGTACAGTACAAGTACAACTTATCATTATCAATATTAATAGTAAAATTCATTTAAAACAACTTTATTTGCCCCGCATTTAAGCAGTCGGACGTTCATAGTAAATATTTTGCGAAATTACAATTCATCTCAACCATTTTAGCCCGATTTCCAATAAAGTCTGGAAATAGTCATATGGTCACTTAGGAATCTTTCAAGAGAACGATTACATCTGGGAACATGAATTAGTAACAAGCATTGCCCTGGGCACCAAGTGTGTCATGATAGCAATCGGCTACCAGATAAAGTTAAAACAAAAAATACTCTCAGTAATAAAAATAAAACAAAATAATTATCGCAGTAATAAAGATTAAAAAACGAGTGATAAAGCGCAGTCGTATTAAGAAAGTAAGAATCAGTTATGTTAATAATTTGATTTCAATTTCGATACATTTACTTAAATTTTCATTTTTATTATTTTCTTTATTTTATTATATATTATTATCAAAAGTGAAAAACAAGTTTACTTTTATAAAATAAATTGATAGCACTCGAGCACCATACCATTAGGATTTTTAATGAAAATTGGTACAATGGGGTTTAATAGAAAACACAGTAATGGAAAAAATGAAGAAACCAAAAATAGGTGAGAAAATAATAACAAAGAACAAAAGACTTTAAAGGAAGCGGTCAATTCTAATTAGTTTGTTGGAAAAGATAAAAACGTTGTATGATATAAGATACACGCACCTGTAGTACCATATTAAAAGATAAATTTCACCACCTCGCAGCAAACACGATTTCGATCTGTTTGGCAGGCAGTTTTATTTCTGTCGATACGATATTGAAAATCTTTGAGCGTAGAGAACATCTCTCAACAGACAAGGAAAATAGAAAATTTTAGTAAATAAATTCGAACCACACAAGAAGATTGCGCATTAACAAACTTTAAAATGGATGCTACATGCTACTCATTTTTATCAAAAATTACCCAGGAAAACTTGAATGCGTCATCATCCAATTCAAACCCTACAAACGAGGAAGATGGAGGCGTCTGGTACTGAGCACCTGAAGCTACTATTATAATATTCCTGGTATTCGTCTTATCACTAACCAATGCCCTGCTTATCATTGGGCTGAAAAAAACAAACAAGAAATTGACTGTATCCCAACAGCTTTACATCTATCTGTCATGCTTAGATGGTCTTACATGTTTAACAACCTTATCCTTTTTCGTAGTCAATAAGGCGATAGGAGCAACGCCTTGTCAAAAGAACCCAATCGGAATTTCCATCTCTGTGCTTTTCTATGATACGGGGACTGGTGTTTTTATCACTATATCTATCCTCAGAAATATCTCTATCCGACAACCTTTAAACCAGATAAGTCCGAAAACAATTTCGTCTGATAATAATCGGAATTCACGTTTACGTCATCGGTAAAGCTGTGGTCGCCTACTTTCTCTTATCGCCACCGTTCACATCCCTCCTGTTCATGGTTGCGTATCTGTTTACAGAATCATTGATCTTTTTCTTGCATGTTCTGCTGATAATAAATGCTAATGTTTCCTCTAAGCGAGCGTTGGCAGGCAGTAATACCAGAAATTTAGGTACTGGGAATCGTTGCAATATTCAACATCAGAAAGCTGTCACGATACTAATTTCACTCACTATCGTGTATGCAGTCTGTAATCTCCCTCTTTCCTTCTATTATTCATATTTGGCATACAATACATACTGACATTTGAAAAGGACTTTAAAAGTCTTTTAATATCGCAATCACATTACATTATGATGCACGGACCTTCAATTCTATGTAGCGGTTTCAACGCCCTGGTTTACATATTGAAAAACCCGGAAATCAGAATATTATACAAGAAGTTGATTTGTACCTGCCGAAGAAAACAGCATCAGGAAACACGAGCACAAAAGCAGACAAAAGCGAGATGAATACGGTTCCAAATGCTTCGAACAAAAAGACAAAATAAACTAATAAAATTCATAAGTAACGTATAACATTATACTGCTTCGAGTAACAAAAAGAATGCAATGACACCTATACGTACTTTAAAACACAAAAAGACACAAAATACTATCCACGAGAATAAGATATCACTTTTTGAGAGCACATTCCTATTTCCTTGACACTTATATTATGACTATATATGTAAATTTAAGGTTGCTTTAAGTAGAAATAGATGTAATAAACGGAACTTAGTTGTAAATAGTGTTACATTGATTTCAAATTAATGTAACTTTTTCAATATTTCATTAATCAATAAAAATGGTAACGTTGGAAAGAATTTTAAGAGTGGAAAAATTTCCATACATTTCAGTTGATAAGAAAGAAGTATCGTATCGTTGGAAAGATGAACTTTTTGGAAAGATTAACTGTTTTAAATAACTTTTGAGCTAGTTACAATAACGCAACTAAATTTTGAATATATTAACAAAATTTAGTTGGGCATGTATTGGCAAAACAGAACCACCTACACTATTTTTTTTACCTCCAAATAGCTAAACCATGGGAAATATATTGTATAATAACTTTTTAACGAGAACTGAAGTGTTTTTATCATTCATATTTTAATTTTCAACAATTTGGTGAAGTTCCAAAAAATTGATCAGGTGACGTCATTATGATGTCACTATGACGTTATTCTAGTAAAATTTGGCTGAAAACCGCAATTTAGAAAAGGTCAACGAATTCTAACGTTTTATTTGGCTTTTATGAGATAGGACTTAATTATAGCTTTAAAATCAGGGGTCAAACATTTTTAACAACGTCAAAGTGGGAAGTTATGAGTGATTTTAGGTAAAAAAAAATGGCATTTTTCACAAATTTGGCCAAAATTGTCATTTTGGCACTTCTTCATAACTTTTGAACTCTTTTGAAGCTCCAAAAAGCCCATCCGAAATAGGGTTAAGACACCCTGTTCAATAAAGTGTAGCCAGGGTGTCTGGAAAAATGTAACCTATTGGGGAAAATATCAAGATAATTTATCAAAAGCACCTGCTAATTAAAAAAAAATTTTCTTTACCTTTTCTAATGATTTTTTTTATCACGGGCTACATTTTTCTGAGACATCCTATACATAACCAAAGCATTTTTTGACTTTACTTAATTGATTGTATAAAATTTATATTTATTTTATATCAGATATATCTGAGGATCGCACTAGCGTGAAACTGGCAGTAATATACTGTTTTTATTTTTGACAAATTAAATAAATATATAATTTCGCTCTACACTGTATTGAGCACTTTTTCTAATGTTCTTCACTTTGATATTGATAATGTATAAAATTTAACTAGCTTTCAAATTTTTGCGTCAAAATTGACATTTTTTTAGTCAGTACCGTTGGCGGACGACTCTTCATTTTGCCGTGTGATTCAGTGCGCGTGGTCGGAAAAACAAAGCTTTAAGCTTCATTACAGTCTTATTCGGGAAATACTCGCTCTTGTTAATTTCATAATCTCATCACAACTGGATGTTTTTCTGCGAAACCAAAAAGAAAGTGGAACAGTGGACTTCCAATGTTGAAGAAACTGCTGCTGGACCTTTTGCTTCCAGTGCTGGTGTAAAATTTGCAGATGTAACGCAAAGGCTTTTGTTTGTATTTGCACAAAAATGATGAATGAAGACTTTCCAATTTGAAATTATCAGCTTAAAACTAAAAATAAAGAGAGGGATATGTTTATCTAAGACAGCTGATAGTTACAAAAGATTTTGCTAAGTTCGTATTCTTTTGAAAATAGTTTGAAAAAGAGACAACAAGACAAGGCATTTTTTGGTTTCAAATAGAATATAATGACTGGACTGGACCGACTAAGATCAAGAAATCTGTTAGATTTTTTGAACCGATAAAATGGATGTTAAATATCAATTTATCTAATTTTCAGTGTATTTATATATAGTTACTTCAACAGTTTGAACAATGTATTGCAACTTGTAATTGTTTACATACAATATGTTGTGACAATATATCCTCTCTTTCTACAATACTTTATTTATGGGAAAGGAAGCTGAAATTTAATTGAAAATGTGAGGTTCGATTGATGTAGTTTGTACAGTTTTTGAATTATTTTGATCGTTTCCAGAAAAAGGCACGGCTTCACAATTTTACATGTACAGTTAGTTTGGATACCATACTGTCTTTATAGTCTTTTTCCAACAGCCACTCACTTCACTCACTACCGCTGTCGAGGGTTGTAATTCAAGAAAAAGGGGCAGGTATCCCACCTAATGTACAGTATACTCTCGATAATTGAGATCAAGGATAAGTTTTGTTTTCGCTAAGTGGGACAAATTTTCTCGGTAACTAATTTCATCAAAAAAACTTAGAAAAAGTAGAACCACATATAAAAATAATGGACTTTTTCCATTTTAGTGACATGTTTCGATAAGCTCACTTGTCATAATCAGGATATAAATTGTACAGTATCTAGCGTAAAAATATAGCTCCAATTGTTTTTCAGTAAACACGGTTTTTTTAAAATAAAGAGTACCAGTTGAAATTAACCGATTTTTCGCGTGAAAAATAAAGTAAAACTTTATAAATCTTGTATGAAAAAAAAAGCGCTTTACAAGAGCTTTCCAACAATATATTTTGTTTTGAAAAAATAGAGTCGATGAAGAATTATCGGGAAAAGAAAAGCTTGAAAATGATCGTAAGATTTGTAAAAGTCAATTAAGACTTCAGTAAATCACTTTGTTGAATTTATTGAACTAAAGAATGTTTTATTTCTGCTCTGAAAATCAATTCTCAAAGGGCAGGTACAAACGCATAAAGAATACTGCATAATACATAATGCATAATGCATATTAATGCAAATATCACAGCAACTAAATATGCTAAGGACTTCAAATTTTAACACATTGACATAACACTTTGTTATGTCAATGTTGGTTGATCTTGAAAATTTCAATTCTGTCACCTATCTTGCTTGTATTTTAACGAACAAATTCTAAATAGAATACACGTTGGTCATGTGGGTTTTTCATATTCTGCTAATTCTTATAATATCTACATACATTCCAAATTTCAAGTCAAAACGACTAACAGCATAAAGTTATTGAGGGTTTAATGTTTTGTTCCATTAAAATACAAGACAAGTGGCAGAACAGAAATAGTCAAGATCGACCGACATTGACATAACAAAGTGTTGGTTATAACTTGAAGTCCTTAGCGTAGTTAGTTGCTGAGATATTTGCATTATTACGCATTATTCATTACATATTATGCATTATGCATTATGCGTTTGTACATACCCATTCTCAAACGTTGTAAAAAGCATAATTTTACAGGAAATTTATTTATTATGTTTTGAGTTTCTTTAAAAATTGATGATGCATCTATTGTGTTTGTAACTGTTTTTTTTTCCAACCTTGATTGATTTTTACAAATATTACAATCATTTTCGAGTTTTCTTTTCCCGATATCTCTTTATCAGATTTACCTTTCTCAAACAAAATTGATAGGATCTGAGCCTGTAGAATAATTTAAGAGTGTCAAAAACTCAAGTCTTAATGACAGTTCTAAAATACTAAACTCTGTCTCAAAAAGATATTGTCAGTTAATGTGTTTGGGATTTTTTTCTCAGGACATAATTGGCTTTTCCAAAAAAAATCTGTTCATCCCCTGGACGCTCGATATCCTCAACATAGAGTATACAGTTTTTTTCTGGAAAAGCCCAATACCACTTTAAGAAAATGACGGCTTGTTTGAAAAAATATTGTATAAAAAATATTCTGGAAAATTTTGAAATTGAAGAAGAAAAATGAAGATGAAAGATATCAACTTTTTTTCTTTTCATGCTTGATATGAACTTCAATCGTTGGCAGGCAAAAACGTCAAGCTTCGCTAATTTCAAATATATGATCATCTTTTCCCGTAACTTTTATAGTTTTAAAAATACAGTTCTTCAAAGTAGGCAAAAAACACCAAAAAAAAGCAACACAAAATAGGCTAAATTAAAGAGTTGTATTTTATACACACTATACTTAGGAAAAAAGTGGAAGGAAAATATGATTTTTATACAATTATATAATTTATACAATATTATAATTGGGGCTTGCAATTGAGTTTATTTTTGCGACGACACACAAAGATCAAAGTACAGTGTGTCCCGAAAAAAGGAAGCCCCGAGTTTTAAGCAGATATCTTCCAAACTATTTTATGGTCCTGTGCAGTTCTTATACCATTATATAAATCTTTTTCTAAGCTTTCCAAAAAAATAAAATCCAATCCATAAAGTTAATTATTGATTCTTTAAAGCGTGTGTCGTTTTTCTAGACATGAATATTATATTATAGATCTTTTCATAAGCTTTCAATTGATATAGTTTTCTCCCCAAAAGAGGAGACACACTGTATTCATATTCATATTAGCCATACTATTCGAATTCATAGAACATACGAAACTCTATCACGTGGTAGTAGAATTATGTAAAAATTGTCTATAGATCAAAAGTTATAAAAATTTGAAACACTGTCTGCTCCAAAAGAATTTTCTTGGTGAAAAATGATCAGCTATTGAAATCTTACAAAAACTCCTCATTTGAATTTTATTGCAGAAGCGCATCCAACTTTGAGAGCAATGTTCTAATGGGATTCCAAAAACCGCTTCTTTTGCCCTGTTGAAATGCAAAGTGGTACCCGCCAAATGGCGTTTCTCCTTTTTCTATTTCATTTTTTCGAAATACTTGCATGAAAAATAATCCTTGTTTTTTTTACAAACGAAATACTTTAAAACACAACCGGACAAAAAGAAGTACTTGAGTAGACATAATAAGCTTTTGAAATATTTTTTAAGATTAAAAGGATTGATAAGAAATATCGGATTATAAAAAATCCAAAGCAAAACGAAAACTAAACTCCAAAAGCCAGTTAGGTAAAGGGATTTCTATCTTTTAAGACAAAATACAAAGAAAGTCATACTATTAGCGTACAACGGTTTGAGACCCTTATGTTTCATCGAAAATTTTAATTAACATTTTCAATCACTACAGTTTATAAGGATTCTGCTGAACGAGAGCATCTACAGTGGTCTGTTGGAATGACTTTACTTGCTTTCCCTAAATGCTATATGCTATATAGTTATTTTTTATTATTTGTGTAAGGGCCGAGTAGCTTATCCCTGTGGCCAGAGTGTGAAGAATGTTATGGTGTTAGTACATAGGGTAATACAATTTGACATAAATTTAGCATTGGCGATTGTTAAGACAGTTGATGGGGAAATTCTTTTGAATTTTTCGACGATTGATTTGGTGCTTGGTACATAGAGAAAGGTCGTCCTATTACGCATCATTCGAGTTTTCTATAGAAACGCTTTTTACAAGTGTTTGATTAAGCAATTAAAATATTGTCTCGATTTGTCGTTCTTCCAAACACTCACAACAAGCGTTTCTATAAAAAACTCGAACAATGCGAAATAGGACCTTTCTCATACTCTTGGTGAGTAAAATAAAACAAATGACAAGAAAATGACAAGGAAATCATAAGAAATTCTGTTAACCCTGTGAAACTAGCTTTTTTTATACTAAACTAACCAGAACGGGCGACAAATACAAATGGCTATTAGATTAATTTGGACACATCTCATTGTAATCTTGATTAATACAATGCATCGCCATCGATGTGGGTGGCAAGGAAATTTAACAAAGCAAGTATTCTGTTGGGAATATAAAAACATTTGTGGAGCCGTAGCCCAGTGGTTAAGGCGCTGGTCGCCTGAATGGGGCTTCCAAGTTCGAATTCCTTACAAGGCTTTCCGTAGTGAACTTCACCAATCACTGTTAATTTTGCATTGTACCTTGAGGTATTTTCTGGAAGGCAGGACTCTCAACAATATCAGTTTATGAAGAACTGAAAAGGCATTCCTGGGTAAGTAACGAAATCATATCATAGCATAACATTGTTCAGATAAAACAAATCGTTAAGAACGTTTTCTCGACAGATGGTACAAAGAAGAATGAAATTGCATATAGTAAATGCTAATACAGCGTGTTTAAAAAAGTGGCAACAAGAAATAATTATTGCAGTTTTTAACTATATATTCATAAATGTTGTATTAGCGTAAGGCCCTTTTTATTAGCTGTTCCAGCGATTTTAATTTAATGAATAACGAAGAAGTAGAACGGAAGTTATAAAGGAAAATGTATTCGAAAAATCTCATACACCAACCAACGAATTTTTCGCACACGCTTATCAAATTATTGTGAGTTTTATTTCACAGGAAAACCATGATTTGGTACTTTCCAAACGAAATACAATTTCAAACGAAATAACAATTATTCTAAAAGTTATTAAAAGTTATTATATCTTTGGCTTATTATGACTACTTTAATTGGCTTTGTCTCAGTAATAAATTTTTTTGAATTTACTTACGCCATCTCTGTTGTGCTGAGTCCTCTCAAAATAATTTACTTAAAATCTTGTATGTATTCCAAATTTTGAGAAAAAAAGAAGTACTTTATACTTTAAGCGTAGAGACTGTCGCAGACAGAAAATTTCGCAAGTAGTTAAATTCACGAAATTTTTGCATTTTGCGTACACCTTTACAAATGAGACAAACTGAAATTTTCGAAATTTTTTTTTCGCGTACGTAAATATTCGACAATGACCTAAGGTTAAATTTTCACGACATAAACTTTCGCGAATTCTGGTAAAATTCGCAAAATTCGCAAAAGTTTCTGTCCGTGAAAGTTTCTACGCCTAAAGTAATTAAATGCATAAAATTTTAACATACGTTTTATTATTTTGAAAATGTTCTGTATTGAGAAAATGATTAATAAATCGTTAAGGTAATAATGATTTAATGCTAAAGGTTTTTTCTGGATAACTTTTGAAAGTTGTTACTTTGTTTAGAAAGTGCTAAAGAAGTAATTTGATAAGTGTGTGAAGAGAAAGAAGGATTGAAAGTTTTGGTATACACTGTATCATCACTGATGCGATTTGACGAATAATTAACCCTTAAAACCTGCTTAACCTTTTAAAAATGGTCAAATTTTTCAAAGAATGTTTTAACATTTCCTTAAGATTTAAACTCAACTTTGTGGCTACTGGATGGCGAAAAACCAGTTAAGTTTGGTATGTAAAGAAAGCCTGTAATATGGTTTTCAGAAAATGTATAAATTAGTTGGCGACCTTCAAGCATTCAGGAGTTATAGGCCTTCAAAGACATAACGGTGTTTTGATTTAATCTGAACGTATGAATATATACGTCTTTTGCGCTGATAGGATTAACGGTATACTAAGTACAAGTTCCATAGAATTATTTTGTTTGGATTTTACACGATCAAATACATAGACGTTTTTGGCACATCTTCGAATTTACCAGAGTTTTTTTAATGCGAGATTTCAAAATCTACGCATTATACGATCTCATCTAGAAGCCCATGTATGTCACCAATGTTTTACCTAAAAACAGTGATTGCATAGACGCCACGGTGCTATATGAAAGTATAAGGAAAGCACTACAACATAAAATCTTGTTTTTCAAACCACGTTCATGCACTCTGAAGAATTAAGTAACTTCGAGCTCCCTAGTGGTGTCTTAGTGGTTTCTCAAGACTAGATAAAACATGTAAATTGAAGATTGCGGTTCAGAAAAGTCGCTAGCAAAAAACTTATCATATTCGATATCAATTTTTTGACAGAATATTAAAATTTCATTGACATTGTTTAAAAGAATATTGTGAGTATCAAACCCTCTCTTCCTCTCTCACTTTTAAGTTAAATGAATTTTCGACGCACACAATGTGTTTTATTGTAATAGGAATTGCGTTAAAATTGAAAGCGTTATTTTTTGTAGCTAAACATTTTTGTTCCTGTTAAGCTGTTAGGAGAAATTTTAATTTTTTTGAATATACAAAAATGAAATATGTAATATATAATGATCAAGGTTTAGTTGAGCCTATAGTTCTCCTCTCGCTTATAACGAATGATATCGTGATCGATAGCGCAGTCGCTAAAGCAATCGCCCGGCAACCGAGAGGTCGCGGTTCAATTCCAACTCGATTCGTTACCTGTTTGGGGATATTGGAAATCCTCATTAGTCTAAGCTATGTTGATTTATTATACTATATTTTCAGTTATTTTCTTATCGTTGCAATGATCCAGAGCGCCTTCCTTTAAACACTGTGCATGTCTATGGTAGGCAAATTTAAAGGATATGTTAAAATCTGATAAGATTATTAACAATAAGTTAGTCCCTGAAAGTTGAGCAAAAATCACCTGATTTTTACCGTATTCAGGTCTTCTTAGAGGACCTATATTTTCTTAAGCAATGAAGAGATGACATAAACATTTATTTATTTGAAATAACATATTAATAATTCAGTTTTCTTTCATCAGTATCACTAAAGTGTTCTCAATCACCTAAGTTTCTAGTATTCTCAACCTTGATGATCAACAATAAAATCTGCTATAAAATGAAATATTACGACCAAAACTTTGTAGAGGTTTTAGAGAACTTTAGGTGTCTAAATTAATCAAACGTTTTTGTTAAAAAATTTAGTTCTTTAACTTTATTTTTAGATACGAAAATAATATGTCAAATATTCGTCAAACGTTATCAATCGACGAAATAAATGAGGTTGAATTTTTATTATTTTTTCTTGCTAGTGAAACGCGAATTACCACGTAAAGAAATTTTATTTACAGTTCGAGAAAAAAGGAAGTACAGCGTGTTTCAAAAAAAAAAAATGACAACAAGAAACATTATTGCAGTTTTTGAAGTAAGTATTGACTATATTCTTATAAATTTTATATCAGCGTAAAGCCCTTTGAATTATCTTTCAAACGATGTGAATTTGTTTGAAAAAAAAGAATTAGAACGAGAGTTGCAAAGGAAAATGTGTTTTAAAATTCTCGTTATTTTCTTAAAGATCAATTAAGAAGTCACACTAAAGAACAGATTTTTCAAACAAGTAAAATCATTCTTTTTAATTAAAGATCCATGCTTGATTTGTTTTGCCACAATCAGTATGATCACACTGTAGGATTAATGAAATAGTAGGATTTTGTTCATTTGGAAATTCCTGAAAAGATAGATTGCGAATCTATTAGATACATGATACTTGTTAAAATAAAAAGAAAACCCAACTAAGAGAATTTTTAAAGGGGATCCCGGAGTAGGTCTTGTCGGGTATGTGCCACCCGAGGCTCGAAAAGTTTGCCTTTAGAGAGACTCCTTTATGAAAACTTTTACAAACTTTAGATGGTTCTTAGGACTTTTATTAGGATTATCTTTGAACGATTGCCCCCAAAAGTTAAAATTTTTCCAAATAAGTTAAATTTGCAACTCTTAAAGTGACTGAACTCCAACTTTCGCGATTTTGCGACCGTTAACAGGAATTGGAAGAGGTAAAATACCCTTGCGGGCGGCACATAGCCGTATGATCCATAGCATGAGTACAATCCCCCTCCCCTCCTCTACCGGGAAGAAATTCTAAAGTAGGCCTCAAACTGGGCCAACATTTTAGACTGTTTTCTATACCATAAATTCTCTGAAGATAAAAGAAAGCAACATAACTATTCTCTCATTCATTTGATTACGTCATATTTTCATTAATGTAATTAAAAAAGATAATCAAATGCTTGAAATGTATTCAAAAGACGTTCAAATTTCGAAATGTCGGTGAGTTTTTGAGATGTTGGCCAAAAATTTTAGCTGATTTTTTTCTTTTCAAAAATGTGCAGGATCTGTTGATTCATTACAATACAGTATATGTTTCGATGAAATTATATGCGTACAATCTTTTGATTACACTTTCAAATGATTTTCAAGGAATCCTCTTTTATTCACGATCATTACTAAAGTCTTCGTTTGTACCTTCGTTTGAGTAGGTCTAACGCGGAGTTATTTTACGATGTATTCAAAAATTGAATGGAAATTAAAAACAGTGATTTCCCAGTAATTTTCTCTCACTCGCAATTTATTCAATTTTCACCCGTGTGAAGAGATGAAAGTTGAAGATATTTCATTGCCTCGTTGACTTATTCAGACTAATTTATATTTTCGAAAAGGAAAGTAATGAAACAAATAAAAAGAAAAGAAGCATCATTTAAGGAATTATACAAAGTGTGTCTTAAAAAGACTTATCTAAAATGTTTCATTGCTTATTATCCCGCACATACAAATCAAATCAATACGATTTTTATATCATAGGAAGGCGCTTCTTAAGCACTTTCCAAAAATACAGTGTATATCAAAATGTTGGAAACGCAAAATACAAACTTCAATTTTTCAATCAATATTGGCTATTTTTCTACAAAATTATATATTAGCAGAAAGCGTTTTGAAAGATTTTTAAAATGATGCAGTTTTTTTTAGAATTAAAAAAGTAGTGAGGAATTTATTGTGCCTCAAGTGTCATAGAATTTTTAATGGTCAATAAAACGAACTTTTATTGACTTCTGCCTTATTGTTTAAATATGTCAAATCTTTACAATCTTTTACGACTCTTCTGTAAGCTGTGCAGGTTGATAGTAAATTTGTTAATGATTGTTTTTGTGACAGAATAAACGGACCATAAAGTTTTAACAGAAATAATGATTCTTATTTGTTTCAAAAAATTCCTTCTTTTGTGCGTCTTTTTAATCGACCAGTATAATTTTTACGAGAATTTTGGAGAACAATTTGCTTTTTAGCTTCAGTTCTACTTTTTCAATTTTCATAATGGCATCTTTTCAAAAATCTTTCAAAGAGTTTTATGCCTCTCCCCAATGTACACGACTTTACAATTACCACAAAGTTAGCGGGTTGGTTGGTGATTGGGCTCCGTCTGTGCATTAATTCGATGTCATTCCATTGGCTACTAGGATTCAGGTTCAATTGAGCGAGCCGCTCCACTCGTCTACTACAAATCAGTTTAGTGATATTGAATCGATAGCGCAGTCGGTAGAGCAATCGCCCGACAAGCGAGAGGTCGTGGGTTCAATCCCCATTCGATCCGTTACTTTTGCGGTAGTTGGAAAGTCACATTAGTGCAGGATCTGTCGGTGCAGGATCTGTTGATTCATTAGATAGAACATGGTGGCCACTGACATTTTTCAGTGATTTTCAAGGGTTTCAAGGGTCAATTTTAGTTAAAATCAAGGGTTTAAGGGACGATTTTTATTTAAATTCAAGGGTTTTAAGGGCTTTTTTTTAAATCCATTAATTTTCGATCTCATATGTTTAATAATGTTAAGTTATGTTTGAAAACAAATGTTACGTACAATACAACTTTCAAAACTCCTTTTTTTAAACTAAATACAGTAAAATAAAAAATGTTTTTAAAATTTCTTTTTTTAAATATAGAAGAAAAAGAACATAAAAAATATAT
>JAUBWS010001563.1:0-21122 GCA_032270445.1 Darlingtonia californica | reverse complement strand
GCGAAAGTCGATACTTAGAGTAACAGCAGCCGCGTGTGGGATTCGAACCCTCAACATCTATCACCCATGCATTACGACGCCGGCGCCTTGTCAACTGAGCTATCCACTCAACTTGTGACTAGGTTTCAGAAACTTGAAATTTGTGGACTTGGCTCAGAAACTTAGAATTTCTGACGTGAGACATTCATGAGACACCTTGGTATTTATAGGCAAATGATGTTTTGTGTCCAGAGGGGTATCTCGTACATTACAAATTTCGGCCGAAAAATCACAAAAAAATCACCTAAAAATCGAAAATCACAGCAAAATCACTAAAAAAAGTCAAAAATGACACGAGAAAAATCAAACAGCACAAAAAAATCCTCGAAGAAATCAAAAAAATTCTCGTATGCCATATTTTTGAGTGCTTTACCCCTTCGTTGTGTCCGATGTAGATTGGGTTATTTTAAATTCTTTCATTCTTTCTAAACTCAAATTTTATTCAACTTTATGCGAATGATTTATTTATTCAACACACTTATTCAAGCAAAATCATAATACCTTAATGTATGCTAAATGGATAAAATTTTCGTTATTTTTAAACTAGCATAAATTTTATAAGCAAATAAAACCATTCAAAAGATTTTATTCACTGCGATATCTTTTTGATGTTTTTTGAAATTCTATATCAAAAATATACCAGAATTAAAAATTTATATCGTTCCTTGTTTTTAAATCCTTCTATGAATTATTTTCCTTCACAAATATTTCTTAATTTTGCGGAACGTTTTAATTGTTTTATAAATATGTGTACTATTGACCGACTCCTTAATAATGGCGGCTACCTGTCAAAAATGTCAGGTTGTTGTAAATTAACAGGATCCTATTCACTAAAAACCTTTTTTTCTAGGGTTCGGCTAGGTGACTCAAAATTAATAATATCGTTCAAGTTCTTTTAATTCATAAAAATTCAGTCATATGTTGTTATATCAGAGGGTCGTGTTGTATGGTAGACCATGGAGAAGAAAAGCCTACCATGGGTAGACAATATGTTCTTATGGGTAACCGTGCATTTTGAAGACAACGGTGGTGTGGGTCTGCATTTTCTTAAGGCCATTGCTTGTAGCTACTTATCTCATAGTTAGTTAAAGCTAACAGTTTAGGACCACATCTGCGCTATGTCAAATTTGAGTTTAAGAACAACCAAATTGTAGTGCAGCCAATGTTTTTTGAATGAAAAATATCCTCTGCTGCTTCTATCTACATAACATTGCTCCCTTTCACTTAGAGAAAGGTCCTATTTTGCATTATTCGAGTTTTCTATAGAAACGCTTGTTACAAGTGTTTGATTAAGCAAGCAAAATATTGTCTCGATTTGTCGTTCTTCCAAACACTTGTAACAAGCGTTTCTATAGAAAACTCGAATAATGCGAAATAGGACCTTTTTCGTACTCCTTTATAGGAAACAAGCTGACAATACAGGGTGTCTAAAAAAATGTAGCCTGCTGTAGAGAATGTCAGGAGAATTTATCAAAAAATAGATTAAGAATGATAAAAAAAAAAATTGAAAATAGAATTAAAGCAAAGCACAAACTAACCATTTTCTATATCGTCACTAATAACATTTTTACAACGGGCTACATTTTTTTGAGACACCCTGAACAGTAGTTTAAGAGTGAAGTTGAAAAGTGAGAGGAAGGTTTCCGGCCAACTGTACAGTGTGTCTCAAAAAAAATCTACCTAAAACATTATTCACTCTAGTGTTTGAAATAATTTTTGAAATGAAATAACTTTTGTACCAAACGAAAAAGAAGGACAACGGCTATCTAATGATATTAAAATTGCATTGAAATCTTTGATACTTTGGAAGGTGTAAGAGATTTTAACTGAAGTTTATTACTTGATGTTTTTATGATCAGTTATTATACAATATTTCTTATAGTTATTACTATTGCAATTACACTTAAAATCTTTTGTTATTCAAATGCTTTTTTATATTCCCTTATGCCCACTTGAACAAAATTTTTCTTAAAGGTGTTTTTATAAAATCGTTTACGTCGACATTACTTTTTCCTTGATTGCTATTGTAAAAGGTTCTAATTGATCATAAGATTTCCGTGTAATAAAGTTTAAGATAAAATCTCGTATAAATTCCCAAGTATTAAATATTTAAATGCGGTTCTAGTATCATTAGATAGCCATTGTCCTTATCTTTCGTTTGTTGGAAAAACTATTTCACTTTGAAATTATTTAAAACGCTAGTCAAAATTTACTTCAGTCTTTATCTCTGTTGATTTATTCATCCAAACCTTAAAGAAAATCTTAACTTTCTTTTTACTGTATATTATATATAAAAATATAAGTTTTGCTTAATCACAGAACTAATCGTACCTCAGGAGCCATGATTCAAAGAACTACCTGTCTGTGACGTAACTGAGTTTCTACGAAAATCCTTATCCGAAGTGGCGTTGTCCAACGATATTAGGAAATGTAACAAAAATGAAAATGGGGGCTTATAACCACGGCAACAGTGTACATTATTAATAAATAAAATAATGGTTGCTGTAATCTACTTTTCTCCTAGTGTTTCCATTAAGAATTTTACTTTTTGTGCAGACAAAAAAACCGCAAGTTCGGTCTTAACCTTGCTTTAGATCTGTACACAGTGCGTCAAGTTTGGGGGCTGGGAATGAAGTTGTTGAAAGCAGCATGAATAATTAAAAGACTATTAACAGGGAAAAACAAACCTTTTTATTGAAACTTTTTTATAACACTGTGTCCATTTTAAAACAAAAGAAATAATTCTCAATAGACGTATCTTGAATAGCCTGAGTTGTTACAAGTAATAGCTCTCTGAAAAGAAATCCTTGTTTCCAATAGCAACAAGTAAATAAGCGTTTCCAGATTACCCGTCAGTGAGAAGGCAGAGGAGGAAAATTCGAGAAGTAAAAAATCTTTATGTTATACAAGCGCAGTTTTACTATCACGTTTTTTGAATTTTGCAAATTTACATGAGAGTATGAATAATTTTGATGCTTGTCTTTTATTTCCTGAATGAATGGAACAGTGTAAAGATTTGAACATTTTTGTCGGAAAGATTGTGTCGCTGAAAGAAAAAAGAATGGTTAGATGGTTTCAGAGATTTTAAAAGATGAGGAGCATGTTGATTTCGGAGGTATTTTTGTCACTTGCTTTGAGATTTTCTTTGTAAAATGATATTGAAACAAAGTTTGAATAAGACAAGTGGAATCTCAAATCATCACAGTTCTGAAAAAATCATGGAGAAATAGGCTATGAAAATATCAAACTATTAGTTAAAACTTTGATGGCTGTTTATCTAATTTCATGGGTGAAACGCTATTCTTTTCACGAACACACGGATATACCAAGAAGTTTAGCCTTACATGCTTTATGCTACTGGGGTTGTCTCATTTTTTTTTTTTTCAAAGTAAGCGGATTTGTCAAATTTTTTATTCTGTCCTTTCTGTCAAATAATTAAGATGCCTGTAAAATTAATACGTATTAGTCAGTTAATCCAGTACACATGTTATAATCCAATTTGAGACCAATCATCCAATTTTCTTATCATATCTGTTTCGGGTTGTCTTTATCTTGGTTTCTTAATTTACCTTTATTTAGTTGGTTATTTTAATGAACATGTTTTTATTTTCATTGTGAACAAAGACGTTTTCCATTGACGTTTCGTTACAAAACCTCCTTTATTCGTACAGAATAACAAAACACGCATTTAGAAAATACACAACTTGATGACGAAGGCAAAAATAAGATATCTAAAATTTCCTTTTTTACCTGCAGAACTAACCTTAGATTAATTTGTTGTGTCGTAGAACTTACAAAGTGGGGATAGAGCTCATTTTTTGTCTATTTTAAATGTTAAAAATTTAGATTGGCAGCAGTGAATTTAATTTTTCTGGAAGAAAGATGGTAAATTAATAATTCAAGATATCAAGAATACACCATTTTAACAGTGTCAACTACACGTGTGTATATGGCAGGTAAATTCATAACTTATTTAGACAATTTAGGTAAATCCATGAAAATTCTGGCGATTAATTTTCACGATAGCTACATCTTTAATAATTTGTGAATTTAAAAAAGTTTTTTAAGGTTTACACGTTTTTTTTTCTTCTAAGAACGTAAGGTTTAAATGGCAAAGAATTTAAAATCTGTTGAAAACATTTGAAGGCTTTAAAAACTGTTTTCTTAAAGAAATGTTTAAATTCAATGATTTTCAACCTGGTTTTTGCTACAATTAAGAACAATTTAAGGAAATTTTTTAGCTTAAAATCAAAAAACATTTTAAGAACGTTCAAAGTTAGATGTTCATACATATGAAAAACGTATAATTGAAATTAATATTGATTTTAACGCCACTTTTTTTTACAGTATTTCTGACGTTTTATAGACAGAAATACACCTCTCCCGAGATTAATCTTAGCAATTCAGGCCTCGTTTCAAATCAAATATAATCATGACATTTGACTATCAATCAAAACTATACAAAGAGTAGATAATTATAATGATACAAGTGGGAGTTTTTTGTCAAGACAAAATTGACCTGACGAAAATAGTAATCTCAGGAAAAGTTTATTGACGAACTTTTTCTCAAGAACTTTTTTCCACCGTATACTAATGGTTACGTGATGTATTCAGTTCCCATGGTAACAACCGTTTAAAAACAATCTTGTAATTTATTTCTCTCGTATAAGATTTTTGCAAAAAGTTGACCAATATCTGTTCCTTTTATCTAGCTTCTGTTTCTGATTTTTCTTTATCTCAAAAAATTGGAAAAACTTGTGAAATCAATATTGATAAGAGAACTTCAAAAACAGAATTCTACGCTTAATATCTCCCTGTTGTGTTTGAAGAGAAACATGAAATAAAAGAAGTAAACTTTTAACGTACCTTATCGCAAAATTTGATCTTTTAGCAGAATTTTTATTGATTCTAAGAATAATTTTAAATGGTGTTTAACCCCTACACTTTCCTACATTTTGCTGTATTTTTTGAAAAAATGGAAGATTTTTTCCACACTTTTCAAACTTCCAACTTGACTCAACAATTTTCCGATACATTTAAATCTAACGACTTAACATGAAGACACAGTGGATTGAGATAAATTAGCTGATTTTAGTATCGCAAAAGAAAGCTTTTTGAAGATTTTTAACGATGGGTTATTTGGGCTAATGTTCAAATGTTCTTGTAAAGATAAAGTGATATTTTGATCGAATTTTAACGCACGTATGCGTGACTGTTGGAGTCTAAGGGTTTAAACAGTTAAAAAGTTGTTTCAAGGTTAAAAAAGAACGCACTTCTAAGGATTGAAAAATGCACTTCTAAGAGTTCAAAAGAAAAAGAAAACTGAACCTCTTGAGTTTCTTGACCTTTCGAAGACTAAGCCAAACAATGTTCTTATCATTTTTAAATCTTTTCCCCTCTAACTGGCGCATTTGTGAAAAATGTAATCAATGTTGTGATTATTATTGTTATTACCACCTCTTCGATCATATATTCTATTCAATATAATTCCAACCATTTCTATAATTTAGAGGGAAGAACAAGAAACTGTTTATTAAAGATTTCGGATAATCTTGATTTTGATATTTGGATTATTGGGAATATTTTTGATGTCGTTTTACGAAAAACCTGCTTGTGTTTGGAATTGAATTTTGGATAAATACTGTGAGCGTTATTCTTCAAACTTCAGTTTGTGGTCACACACAACATAAAAGATTTTACCTCATTTCATTGGCTCTTTTATCGTCCCATTTTTATTGGCAGCTGTTATTCAAAAATTTCTAAAGAAAGTTGAAAAAATATTTATTTTTCAAATTATACTCTCTACTTTCGTTCAAACCGGTATGTTAAATATTGAGAAAATCCCATGCGGTGGAGTGTTTTCTATTTAAACGACACGCAATCTTGCGTTTAAAGAGAAAAACACTCCACCGCATAGGGTTTTTCCTGAAAAACGGTCATCTGCACTTAAAGGGTTAGAAAGGATGTATGAGTCGTCAAGAAATATAATTTTTCATCACCTACGATTTCACCTTTTGGTGATAGCTGAGATCACTGTGTTAAGAATTTTCAACCTACACATCTACTGATGTATTCGTAAATCATGTTAAAATATTCATTGACAGTAAAATAATGGATATAAGTTCAAGTCTCATGCTGAATTTTTCTGTTTTTTATGCTTTTTTTTACTGAATTTTCTGCAGATCTGTACGCATTCTCGAGTTGGTTTCGAATTTAAATTGTAAAAATCTTTAAAACTAATGATAGGGGGGGGGGGGGGGACGATTATTCGGTTCTCTAGAGTAATGTAAATCACACAGTTTTTTAAAACAAAATAGCAGTAAAATACAGCTACTATTAGAAGGTAAGATTGTCCAAAATTGAAATACACCTTTCTCAAAATTAATTTTTGTGTATCCCGCCTTCCTCCTAATCAAAGTTTTGGCAACTGAGTGTTAGCAAAACAACATAAAGAGCAGTTATTTTGCAATATTTGTGAATCCAGGAGTGATGAATAATTTGATTGTCAACCCAAAGTCTCTCAAAAAAATATTAGTAATTATATTTGTCCATTTCCCTCAGGGGAACTTGTTGTAAAATGACGGCTCGTTTGAAAGACATTTCAGTTTTGGGAAATTTCGAAATTGAAGAAGAAAAATGTGGATGTAATCTACAAACTTTTCCTGCTATTTATCGTATCAGCTTCACTTTTGGTTTACAAAATTTCCTAAAATATAGCACTTGGTATTTACTTCATGATCATAAAATTTGAAACATAGCTTAGGTTTTGCGATACTAAGTCTTGTTTTCTGTTCATGGCTATAGTCTTTAAAATATTCCCTATCATCAAAACAAATGTAACCAAATTGTTCAAAACAGCGGATCACATACCGATTACTTGCGGTCTGCGTGAACAAATGGTCCATATCTTAATTATTAATAATTTTTTTTCTTGTTTGTCTTGTAGCTTTTTCTTTGAAAGGAAAACGCTGTACTTTTTGAAGAAAAAAGCTCTTAAACTTTCAAAATGTTTCAAATGTCTAAATAGACACTGGAAAGGGAACATTGAATTTAGTGTCGAATAGTGTTCAAATGTATCAAAGTTGTTTTCCGAGCTATATCACGCTTTGAAGAGAGAAATCTCATGTTTTTTTTTAACTCCATTGAGCCTTTCTAATGATGTATTGACTGACTTAGATTCAGCTGATTTATTGCGAAATGTATAACACATGAAACTTATTTGCCATGACAACACAATAAACAAAATAGGGTGACAAATTGGGGGAGCTCCCGAAGGAATTATTGACAAATTAATTTGATGTCAACATTATTAATAGTTAAACGGTGCTTTATTTGTATATTGAAAATCTGTTATGGAGCTTTTGTCTTACACCAGTCAGAAGTTTTGGTATGCAAAGTGAGTCGCATAGTTTTTTTTGAAAAATACTTCGACAAGCCATTTTTTGAAAAATATCTGTTCTCAAAGGCTTTCTTCTAGATAGCTTCGCGTGCTCTAGAAAATGTTGTATTCTGGATAACTTCTAACCTCGTAAAGAGCTAGTAAGTCGTGCGTTAAAGAAGGTTGACTAGATTTTATTAAAAAATATGTATCTTGATGTTCAAACGCTAAAATTGGAATACTGGATGCATTTTAACCCTGTACTTCATTTTGACTCCCTATGGAGTCATAATTTTTTTGTTGAAAATTGCAATAATTTGAAAACGCAAAAAGATTTCTTGACGAAATTTTCACAACATATTCTGTGAACTTTCTGGCGTTTTTTAAACCCTTAACCAAGGGTAGTGCACGCAAAAAATTCTTGAAATATTCCAATATTTTGAAAAATCATTTCTTTGCATTTTTTAAATATATTCATTGAGAGCGCCATTTTGGTATAAAAAAACATAATTTTCATAATTTATGAAGTAAAGAGTTAAGATGAATTGCGCAGTTGAAATAGAGAAAACGCTTTGCCCCTGGATATGTTTGGATGTGTCCTAAGGGACTTCTAAAGATGGTTGTGGAATGACGGCCGCTTGAAAATAAGTGTTTGTAAAGATAAACTTTCCTTGAAGATTTTGCTTCCACACCCAATATCTTTAGCGGTAGCCCTACGATTACAAACTTCACAAAGAACACAAAGTAAGGCTGGCTTATTTATAAGCAAAGAAATTCAAGCGGTTTCAAAACCTGTCGCGTTGCCATCATTAGTAAACGAGTACGCCTACTGAATTCAAGCGAGACGAAGTCGAGCTTCTAGACCTACGTGCAGGGGATGGTGCTACTCCTTTCCAGGATTTATCCATTTATCCCTGATCAATACCATCCAATTTTTGAGCATTTGGTATGACTCGATTTGGATGTGGATGTTGATCCCTGTCTCCCAGGAGAACAATTCTAACAACCAAGCGCGTACCCAGAGGTACGGCAAAAATACAGGAGTAGTGTTAAAAGTAAACAAAAAGTCATTATCTTTTGTCATCAAGTAATAGATAATGAAAATTAAATTATTTTTAGCTCTCCTCCTGTAATTTTGCCTTACCTTTAGGTACGCGCTTGACAACTATGCCAATCAAGCAATGAGTCGCGTATGCAAGAAAGTCTCTTAAAAATCGTTTTTTTCGCTTCAGCAAATATAACATTGGGATCCAGGCTATGTTTCCAGTCTGATTTCTTTAGCTTTGGTTTTCTTCACCGTCTACAGTGCCTAAACTGAAGAGTTTTATGTTAATTTTTCAAATACTGTTCTTATCTATACACTTATAATATTCAGATAGAATCCCCATTGTTTTAAAATTAATGAAATCCATTTCCCTACTATCCGATTTTAGGATGTTTGACTGACTGTAGCAAATAATAAAAATTAACTGGTTTTCTTAGGTTTTTAATATATGATTATTTTGTTATTTTACAGGAGATACACTGTAAAAAATAATATCTTACCTAGATATAGTACTGTATCCTAATTAAAGTAAATTTAACTAGGCTGTAAGTAATATCATCTTGTAATAAGATAAAAGCAAGCGGGAAAAATACTTTATCAAAATTTAGGTTAGCTTTGGGGGCTGATTATATTTTCCTGCCATCTTCACATTTTTTAGTTATATTTTTTTCCTTATGGACAAAAAAACGTATTAGTTTTTGCAGATTAATAATTTGAGTTTTGCGTCAAGACACAGAACGAGCTAAGCCATGTTAAAATTCTATTCGAAAATCTTCACTGGAAAAAGGGGTCGTTATGGGTCTGTTACAAAACTTCTTTTTATGTCGGACGGAAATTTTGATACTTTAGGGTGGTATTAAAAACGTTTTTATCGTCCCTGCTGCCAAAAAAATTGTTTCTCAGCTTTTCCCCTCTTTTCTAGTTTAATTAGAAACACATTTTTAAATAAAATTCCTGAAGAAAAATTTACTATTAATGAAATTTTTTTTTGTCGGACGGACGGGATAGAAAACAAGAATTCTCGATTTTTAGAACAACTTTCTATCTCGATATTAGAGAAAGAAGTCTAGTTTTTTGGTTGCATCAAGAAATAGTCTTTAGATTTCCATTTGCAAAAACTACGATTGTGTTATCATTTAAAGAAAAAAATCACGATGGAAGTCAAATAGTTTTTCTGTGTCGGATGGACGTTTTGCAACAAACATTTCGATGGGAAAAAAATTGCAACAAAATCAATTTCATGTAATGCCAAATGATGTTCTTCATCTTTTTGTTAAATTTCAGCTACTGTATTAATATTTAATGTCCGTCCGGCAATTATGAACAACAAAGTTACTATTTAACAAAACTTTGAAATCAAGGTGGAAGACGGGAATAATTTACAGGAATAAAGGTAATTTGTCATCAAAAAGTGATAATATCACCGAGATCTGTTAGGGCCAAATTTTTTTCAATGCAAAAACAAGCAAATAAAAAATTCCAATAATATAATCAAGCAAGATAACAATCTAAGAAAAACCACTTTCCAGACAGAAGAATGTGAAGGGTTGGTTTGTTCTAGTTTGCAAATAACAAATTCCAATAATATAATCAAGCAAGATAACAATCTAAGAAAAACCACTTTCCAGACAGAAGAATGCGAAGGGTTGGTTTGTTCTAGTTTTCAAAGCGTGCAGACTTAGCAGAAATTTTATCTATTAAGCAATTAATATGAGTATGCAAAATATGACCACGTACTAATATCACCAATAAAATCAAAATGTAACTAAGATCAGATAAGGTTAAGGTAAGATTTAAATTAGTAAATACTTTTTTAAACGTTACTTATTAGATGAAAGGGCGTAAAAATTTGATAGGAAAAAGGATGTTGTATGAACATATTTTGAAGAATATAGACATGCATACTAGTAGAAAACTATGTGTTCGATAAATACTGATGGCAATTAAATTTTACTAGTTAATTTAAGTATTTTAAACTTGTTACTAGTTTTCCGATAAGTAAATAAATCTTCTAGTCAAGTAAAATAAAACTCGTTGCAAGTAAATATTACTTATTAACTTAAGTAATTTAATCACGACAAGATAAGTTTACCAGCTATTCGGATAAGATAAAATAACTTATTCCAAGTTTAGAATACTCATGAGAATGTTTTTTTTACTGAAATATGATTTTATTTTTTGCAGTGTAATAAAAATACATAAAGAATAAGAGGGAAAGGAAGAACAGGAAAAGACAAAAGAAAACCAACACAGAGGAAAAGAATCTTTTATAACGAAAGAGAGCAAGACATAAAAAAGAGAAGAATTTTTTTGTACTTTTGATAAAATAAAAACGAAAAAGAAGAATTACATCGAAATTTTAAAGTTCATGGTATGATAAAGAGTCAAGAATGACAGCAACAATTATTTGTAAGTATAGATATTGGCTTTTAAAATTTCAAATAATAGATCCTAAAACATCGTTTGACTAAAACTTTGTGAGTAGAATAAAAATTTGACTTGATTTTTTTTGAATTGATGGAAACTTTGTCCCTCAAATTATTCATATGAACCTAAATTCTCATTGCTTAAAATGCTTAGTTTGCTTTTATTTCCTCGTGTTTTTCTAGAACAACCGTGACTTTAATGTAACGATTAATTGTTTGACATTTTGTCGAATAACGTATTTGTAGTACATAGACCAGGCAACCTCGTCCCCAGGACCTTTTCCTCGCTTTTTGTTATGCTGTCCAAATATAAAAAAGCCGTAAAGGGGCTCTAGGAACGAGAATGATAGACCTGGGTCTTATGTGTCTGATTCTATTATTCTATATTCTATAACAAAAACAACGGCAATAACACAATCCCAAGCCGAAATTTCTATAGACGATTTCATTCATTCTTATCCGTTTCTATCGCTGCGAGCGCAGAAACCAAAACGAAAGAGGAGCCGTGTAATCAAACCGTACCACAAACCAACAATATGAAAACCTAGAAATCCACCATGCAATCTCGGATCCAGGCTACAATACTTTTTCGCACAATAGATTTTGGCGCTGGGCTCTATTAACTTTAAGGACCCAAATGGACCCAAATAGGGTAGGGAAAATTCGCTATGTAAGATCTAAGCTAGCTACTTTCACTTTCGCTTTCAAGTATTGCACGGGTTTGCAAGTTTCTTTCACTTTCGTTTTCGCTGGCACAGCAAAAACACAAAACCACATTATTTTTCGGAGGTATATAAAGATTCCTTTAGTTTGCACTATATTGCTTGTGGGCTAAATTATGTAACAGCTTTTTTCGAAAAAGAACATACTATATACACCTAAGATATGATAATTCCGTTAAACCGCGTTAATACCAGTATACTCTTGTTGATCTAATTTTGATTTCTTTTTACAGTTACCGTAGTTTGTGTGGCTCTTTTACACCATGCTACTTCCCAAAGATATGGATTTATTGGATCTGGTGGGCAATGTGTTTGTCCATCTGCTTCGCAACCGTTTATGTTTTCATCACAACACATGCAAATGTCATATATGCCTTCTATGATGTCAGTTATGTCGGGGGGCCAAAGTTCTATGGTAGCACAAGTCGGCGCAGCAAGTTCTGTGGTGCCAGCTGGAGCTGTTAGTTCTATGGCAGTACATATTGGTGCAGCAAGTTCTATGGCAGCACAGGTTGGAGCATTTAGTTCTATGGCAGCACAACTTGGTGTAGCAAGTTCTATGGCAGCACAAGTTGGTGCAGGAAGTTCGATAGCAGCACAAGTTGGTGCAGGTAGTTCTATGGCGGCACAAGTTGGTGCAGCAAGTTCGATGGCAGCACAAGTTGGTGCAGGAAGCTCTGTGGCAGGACAAGTTGGTGCAGCAAGTTCGATGGCAGCACAAGTTGGTGCAGCAAGTTCGATGGCAGGACAAGTTGCTGCAGGTAGCTCTATGGCAGCACAAGTTGGCGCAGCAAGCTCTGTGGCAGGACAAGTTGGTGCAGTAAGTTCGATGGCAGCACAAGTTGGTGCAGCAAGTTCGATGGCAGCACAAGTTGGCGCAGGAAGTTCGATGGCAGCACAAGTTGGTGCAGGAAGTTCTATGGCAGCACCAGTTGGTGTAGCAAGTTCGATAGCAGCACAAGTTGGTGAAGCAAGCTCTGTGGCAGGACAAGTTGGTGAAGCAAGCTCTGTGGCAGGACAAGTTGGTGCAGGTAGTTCTATGGCAGTACAAGTTGGTGTAGCAAGTTCGATAGCAGCACAAGTTGGTGCAGGAAGTTCTGTGGCAGGACAAGTTGCTGTAGCTAGTTCTATGGCAGCACAAGTTGGTGCAGCAAGCTCTGTTGCAGGACAAGTTGGTGCAGCAAGTTCTATGGCAGCACAAGTTGGTGCAGCAAGTTCGATGGCAGCACAAGTTAGTGCAGGAAGTTCGATGGCAGTACAAGTTGGTGCAGGAAGTTCGATGGCAGCACAAGTTGGTGCAGAAAGCTCTGTTGCAGGACAAGTTGGTGCAGCAAGTTCTATGGCAGCACAAGTTGGTGGAGCAAGTTCGATTGCAGCACAAGTTGGTGCAGGAAGTTCGATGGCAGCACAAGTTGGCGAAGCAAGCTCTGTGGCAGGACAAGTTGGTGCAGGAAGTTCTATGGCAGCATTTGTTGGTGCTGCTAGTTCTATGGCAGCACAAGTTGGTGCAGCTAGTTCTATGGAAGGAGTGCAACCATCTCAGGCTGCATCTAACAATGTTATTTCTCAGTATGTGCCAATGTCAGCAAGTATACAACCATCAAATGGGATGATGTCAGGTCATATGGTGGGTTCTACGCAAAGACTGTGTATATGTGATTCATCTCACGTTATGCAACCATCTGCACAAATGTTTCAATCTTCCATGGCATCAAAACCAAATCTCATTCACCAATCAAGTAAATTATCGTCAAGTAAATTGTCACCCTCACCATCACAGATAATGATGATGTCTTCAGTAGTTCCGGCAATAATCACTCCAGACAATTACACTACCATTAATAGCCCAAATGGCTTTAGGTTACAGGATGTAATTATGATTCCAATAGGAAAAAACATTGCCATTTTTAATACAACAATCATGTCAGGTCAAATCCAATTCAAAGATGCCTCTGGTTCATCATGGATCTCACTTGCTTCTGTGTCAAAGAGCGTTGCTGTTGTTCGTGCAAGAGACAGCTTCTTAAAGTATAGTTTATTTTTTTGAATTTATGATTTAATCTTTGTGAATTCGTACACCCGCACTGGTCTTTTATGTAAAGTTTTTTGTTTCTGTTGAAATCATTCACCACAAATGTTACTGGTTTTGTTAGTTATTAGTGGGAAATTTTGTAAGAAAGCTTTGGATTTCACAAAGCGATAATAGAAAGATCGGTACTATGATTTCCTGAAAATTGTGTATCCACTTATAATTATTATTCAAAATTCACTTCAGGTTTCAGCATTCTCCAGACTACCCATCCTACTATGGACTGGCCATCATTGATTTTGTTTTGACAAGTGAATTATCTGGAACCTATAATGTACCATCTTCTTCTACAAAAAAGAAATTGTACATTCTAATCTCACCACAGAAAATAGTACCTAAATTCAACTCAACAACTACCGTTGAATATGAACTGCAAGAAGACAGTGTGTGTATTCCAAAGCAGGTAAGAACCCCATATACAACATCAGCATCATTATAACCAAAATTAGAACTAAAAAAGCCATCAGTTTATAATTTCTTTACAAACCTTGTGGTATGGAGATTACTAAATTTAGAATTTGTGCCTTGCATTTTAAATTACCTCTCCAAATTAGTCCAGTGAATCTTTATTTATGACTGAAAGGTCAGTTTTTGCACTTACTCAGCTTATTCAATATAGACTTTTCATTATTACTAATAATTAGTCAAGTAGGTCACCTTATTCAGCAAATTGTTATGAAAAAAGATCCTGTTTTCTTGGAAACACCTAAGGAAAGGCTTTCTAGAGTTAGCTGGGGCTAGTAGAATTATTCGCCACCAATAGTCTTGCAAAGCTTTCCAACATATATCTTGTTAACATTGGACAGCCTTAAACAAACTGGAAACAGCTGAATGATTTGCAAATGGCTCACCAGAGCTGGTTGCACTAATGTTTTTGGACCAATATCCTGCTTGAAGCACGACAGTAGTCTTCTCCTTATCTGGTATTTAATTCTTATTTTTTGCTTTTTTGTAGCCATCAAACTCATCCAAGACCCATCCATATGTAAGTGAAAGTAAACTTTAACATTTTGTTGTAATGAATTAGTTCGAAGACCTGCCTTGCAATTAACAACAGTAGCGTATCTAGGGTAGGTCGCGCAGGGCAGGAGAAGAGGTGCTAAAGCCATTAAATGTCATTTTCTTTTGCATCAAGCCCTTAAATAATGACTTTAATGGAATTTTTCCCTCCTCCTGTATGCGTGACCTACCTCTGGCTACTCCACTGAACAATAATGCTATATGTTCGAAAACTAAACATTACCATAGTTGAGGTAGAACAACTAAATTATAATGTTGACAATTTATCTCAAACATCAACCTGTGTGTTGCGTATGAAAATGAGTTCTTTGAAGTCTTATTAAATTTGTAGAATTGAGTTTATGTATTCTGTATATTCTGTGTTTTATTTTTACATATAAGAGATTGGTCTCTTTCTCGAACATTGGTATTAGATATAGTTAGATTCAATTAAATTAGTTTTTTAGATTTGGAGAATGCCTTATAACCTTATTTTTTATTTTATTCAGGGATTGCAAGTGAAGCCTTTCATGTTCGATGATACCAAATTTGGGCAATTCCGAATGGAAATTAATGAAACTATTTTTATGAGATTCCAAAACACTTTTGCTGTTTATTCATCATACAAACCTGCATATTGGATAAAATCAGTAATCAGAGGAACAGGTAAAATAAAAACTTCACATTGTTTTAATTTCTAATAATTAAGTTTAGGTAATAATAAAGCCGTATCAATATTCAGATAAAAACCATTCTATTTATTAAAATTTTAAGCATAACGGATTACATCCGTCTTCAGTGCTAACTTATAATTTTTTAGCACTGAAGGCGGATGTAATCCAAAAAGCTTAATGTTTATATTTTTAACAGATAAAATTGTTTTTATCTGAATTTTAATTTCTAATTTCAACTGGTACTTATTTTTGGTCTTTATGATTGACTATTGTTACTTCCAATTGCTTTAAAAGACTTGCAAACTTTCCAATGTATATAGGGTGAGAGGGTCAAGGAGGTTATAAAATGGACAGGTTAAGTTGCCATTTTGAAGATTCTAAGTATATATGAAAAAGTTTTCTCTATCTTCATCTAGTAGTTAAACATTTGGTGTTATTTATACCGTTTCCTCGGTGATATTCTTTTCCAGGTCGATGGTTTTACACGTCAGGAAGCAGAACACCATTCGAAGATTCATTCATCACAAATAAAATAACAGTTGAAGCTAACAAATTTGCGTTTTGCTTTGTACCTGCTGCGGATTTCTTTGGTGAAGTGTCAATGGTTCTTACTCCAGCTTTCCTTAATGGCAACACGCCAATCCATGGTATTGAAGAATTGACTGTTAAAATCAAAATCAACGCAACAAATGATCGCCCGGTAGTTTCCATTGCTGAATTAGACATTCTAGCCCTACCATATAATTTGACAGGATTTGTTAATTCTGGATTCACTGTTGGAAATCTTCTCAAGAAAACTATCCGTGGTGTTGAGACACCGGCATTCACTGACAAAGACGGCGACACTGTTGGTAGGTGCTTGTTTTCTGAAAGATATTGTTTTTATAAGGGTTGAAATAAGGTCCTACACCACCACCAGAGGGGCTGGCAGAGCTACAGCTACATTGTTTTATTGAGCAAATTTTCGTATTGGATGATTATTTATTGTTGCCAGAATTAAACCTTTCGATGAAGTCAGTGTAAAACATGGACGTTTTACACTGCAATAGAGAGTGAAATTTATGTTAGGTTTGATTGAAGGGCTGTTTTTTAATGGAAAATAAATATTTCTAGGTCTCTCGCTTTTCGACTATGGTGGGGTCTATGGGTGTTTAGCTAATCTGTTATGTCATCGGGATTGAAAAGTCAATTCAGATACTCGTGTTTGCTGTTATACTGTTCACATTTTCTTTATAAAATTAGCATCATATCTGTGAAATTAGATCAAATATTGACAAATTTTCAAATGACTTGTCTTTTTCAATTTAGGTGTTGCTGTTGTTTCTGCTCCAATCACGTCCTTCGGTTCATGGGAATACAAGTGTGGATCCGGTGCATGGACACCTCTGTACGTCAACTACACACCACCACTGGTAAATGTGTCAACATTGGACATGATTCTCTTGAAACCTAATGATTCTATTCGATTTATCTTGGCAAACGAGTCGTCATACTGGACAACGATTGAAGCTATCCAGACTCAAGTTTCTCTCCAAGTCTTGGCATGGGATCAAACAGATGGAGAATCATGTGGGGCTTACCAACATTCAAAACCTAGCCCTTGGCCGCTTTCGTTCAGTACCAAGAAGAATTTCGCAGAAGGTATTCAGCTGCGTAAAGGATGTGATGGACGACCAGGATATGTGTTGAAATTTGATGTGTGTGATGTTTGTGGAGGAAATGCAGATTGCCTTGGTTGTGATAGTGTTCCAAATTCTGGTGCTATTATAGGTATGGTTTTTTTAAAAATCTATTTAGGTGGAAAAAGAAAGAATAAAAGTTCCTATGGATATTATCTACTTCAATACTTGTAAATTTCGCGATATTTTAATTGTGCGGTATAGTTTCGGAAATTCAGTTTTCTCAGCATTTTAGAATTTCGTGGTCTGGTATAAATGTTACATTTCGAAGCATTTTAATTTTCGCGAACTTTTTATGCAGTAACGGCAAGTAGATAGCTTTCTTTTTCTATTTAACCAAAATCTTTTTGCAAAATCAACAAAAAGAAAGTCTACATGGAACAACCTTTTCAGCTTTACAAAGTTTTTCTATCGCAGAATCATTCGAGTGAGTCTTTGCTACTTTTTTTGTAATCACCTCTAGACAGATTTTTTGAAGTGCTCGCGCAAATTCTTTTGTAAGTTTGAAACTCACGGTTTTAAAAACATTACATAATATAAACAAGATGCATTTTTCACTTTTCTTTCAAATAGCTATGCCTTTACACCTTATACCTGTACGTACACGTTTTTATAAGCATAAAGTCTAAGCGTATAACGAGGCTGAGATTTATAATGTTCCCTTTATAGATAGCTGCGGTAATTGCACAGGAGGTACAACAAACGTAACTTTCAACTATCGTTTGGATTGCGGCTCAACGTGTGGTGAATACACGACTGATGCATGTGGTGTTTGCGTCAAAAAAGGCAGCTCTGAAGATTTTAGAGATTGTAACGGAGATTGTTACGGAGTTGCAGTTACTAATGATTGCGGTACTTGTGCTGGTGGTAGTACTGGTAAACCAATGAATTTTGGTAAGGATTTTATGTCAACCAACACAAAAATATCTTAATGTGCATCTTCCAACGTTTCGTTTCAGTTACGCCTTATAACTGCAGTTAAGTTGTGGACTATAGGTATAAAAAACTGTTATTAAAACTTAAGCTTTGCTGGTGTCCTTAGTTCGAGGGGTAAATAAAACTCAATATACACATTTTTAGATTTTTCGTGATTTTTTTGTGACTTTTGACTTTTTTGTGTATTACTTTTTTTGTAATGTTTTAATTTTTAATTTTTTTGCGATGTTCGTGATTTCATAAAGTTTCAACAAGACATTATCCTTTTGCTTCATATTTCGGTAATGTTTTTATTTTCCAGGCAAAGATGCATGTGGTTTATGCGGAGGAGACAACAGCACATGTGTTGATTGTGCTAATGTTCCAAATGGTTTAAAAGTCTTGGATTTGTGTGGCGCCTGTTTATTGAAAACTGACGCATCCTTCAACACTGGATGTGTCAAACTTGGTACCTTCAAACCAACAGCTTTATATAAGTCTCAACTATCATCATCTGCTCAAATCACCATTCAAGGATCTGGTAGTATTCCATCAGCTACTTGTGCTCTCGTCCATTCTGTCTCTGGAACAAGGTCAGTAACACAGCGCATCAAATACACTTTTTTTAACTATTTTAAACTATTTTAAAGGAAGAAACTTTCGCAGAAACACACTTCCGAGGCTTAACGACACAGCGTGAAAAACGTCCGAATAGGGGCCACGGATATTACCGTATACGGAATAATTTTTTCAATATATAGATATACCGAAACGTATTCGGTAGAATTTCACCTTGTGCGAGCTTAAAAAAACAAATTCAGCAAATTAAAAGGAACAAACTATCGAAAATTTTACAAAAACAATAAATTTTGAGTGACTTGTTTGTAGAGCGCCATGTTAAAAACTTTCGCGAGAAGGCCAAAAGGCCGCAAAACTTTCTTCCCGCGAATTCTAACATAGTGAAGTTTTTTAAAAGATTTTTGCTACTTTGGTTTCTGATGCAAACTTTTACAATTTATTCTTCATGTCTCTTTGTCTGATTGAGCTCATACTGTAAATACTTCCAAACATAATGCATGCGTACTTTTATTTTTTAGTACAAACGCTGCCAGCGCGACAGTAGCTGGTAAAGTTGTTACTGTTACATTACCAGCAAGTTTGGTGGCTGGAAATTATTCCGTACAATGTACAATAGGTGGTTCAGTAAAAGTCGCTGCAAGTGATCTGTTCGTTGTGGATCCATCCGCCATGTCTGTCACCAGTCTTTCCTCAAGTGTTCTTTACCACTCACAATCCAATAATATCACTGTTACCGGATCGGGTTTCTTGAATACCGGTGAGATAGAATGCTTGTTTTTCAAGAACGGCGGTGACGGCTCATGGAAAAAGTATGGACCGAAGTTGAAAGCTGTTTACCAAAGTGCAACGGCAATCACCTGTCACGTGAAACCAGTCGAAGCATCTGTCAGTGGTCATCTTGCTGTGTCATTCATTAAAAAAGACCGTGATGACTATCTGTCACTGAATGCAACACTCCACCGTAGTGTCAACATGTCTTCTGTAGTATCTGGAGCTTTCTCCTCATCTCTTGGAAGCTTATTGATAACCTTTTCTGGACGAATTGATTTGAAGAACAAAAGTGCGACTTGCCAAGACATCTTCCCATCTAATTATGCAGCTTTTGGAAGCAATCCTGTATGTATAGCGAAAGGATTAGTATTTGTGATTGTCCTTGATGGTATTGATGCGACTTTTACTCCTGGTAACATTGTTGTTCAAATGGATGAGTTGATTGTCAAGAGAGCTGATTATACCGTTTACCCAAGTACAACATCCACAGTGAATGTACCAGTCCCGCCACACGCTGAGGCTCCAGAAATGGTCATACAGGTTCCAAATATGCTGGGTAAGTTAACAATATATTCTGGTCTCAGTATACGAACTAATAATCTTCGAACAAAAATTGATTGTGACATAAATAATGTGACGTGATCATTGGAAAAGGGCCATCAAGAGCCGAGTTTATGAAATTTTAGCACAAAATCGGAGATTATAAGTCAATTTGCAATGCTGCAAAGTCGAGATTTTCCAGGCAAAAATTAGAAATTACTATATTTCGCAATATTTTTTATGGGAAAATTCTTTCTTTTCGTTGCTTATTCCGCTCGACAATATTTTAGATCGCTTGGTAGAAGCGGTCGCGGGTGAACTATGAGTTAACAATTATTCACCACATCAATTCTGTTTATTAAAAGGACGATGTGACAAATTGGTTGTACGTTCACGAAAAAAGGAAGGTGGTGGCAGAAAGCTCACATACTCCTGGGCAATTGAATGGGTCTCTACATCATCAAGTGCAACAGCTAACCAACAATCAGCCATACAAGCTATCAATAATAACCTTGCTCAACTACCTGCATTCTCACCAAAGATCGTCATCCCTCCAGCAAATCTAACCGACTATTTGCTTCAAATTGATATTGGAATCGTAATGAACATTACCAATTTCCTGGGCAAGACTAGACCAGTAAAAGCAACTGTAAGAAGAGAAAACAAAGATCTACCCAGCCTCATTTTGAGCACAACTAAACTGGAAATTTTAGCTTCACAAAAAGTGGGACTAAAAGGTTTGTAGTGTAAAGAATTCTTTGTAATGAAATCTCAGGAATCTCGAATTATAGTTAGTTCCAATATTTTTCGCGAAAACTTATCTTCGTAGAAGTGATCATTTTTACCTTAAATGACAACACTTTCGTTCTCACATACCGAAAAATCGGGTAATTTTGAATATGTCCAAACTGGTTAGTTGAATACTCTAAGGAATTTTGGGATTATAATTCAAAATAAACGAGTTAGACACTCTTAATACGGTTGTATGGACACACTTAAATCAATTTGGTATTGTCATAATTCATTTTGACCTTAAATGACAACACTTTCGTTCTCACATACCGAAAAATCGGGTAATTTTGCCTATGTCTAAACTAGTTAGTTGAATACTCTAAGCTCAAGAAATTCCTGCAAAAATTAAGTCTTTGAAGGTAGTAATGCTATAATGAACTAGTTTCCTTACCGTTAAAATCTGAATTGGCATAATCACATTAACTTTGTATGTGATAAACTAAAACGTGCAAATGGCGCCCTTAGCAAAATTCG
>JAUBWS010001452.1:0-21141 GCA_032270445.1 Darlingtonia californica | reverse complement strand
CTGACACTTTTATATGTCATATTAAAACCTCGGTATTTTTGCGTTTTGTATATTATATTAATTCTACATGAGTGTTCGTGTTGACTGCTTATGCTGCTCTTAAATTCTTGCGAAGATTTTCTGTTCTGTTCATTCATCTGTTGTGTTGTTTTTGTATAGTTCCGTAGCTTGTCCATGCATGTATCGTTATCTAACTTTACAGTTCTTATAACAACCAGTTCCACATTTAGCACAAATATTTTCGGAGTGTTACACTCTCATACTATATATATTATTTATATTTGCCATTAATTTTCCATGCAAATTGAAATTTTCATAGTTTTATACGAAAATCCCAAGGAAAACGAAGAAAAATAGTAAATGTCGATTAACGATTGTCCCTGTTATCCAAAGTGTTTTATAGGAGTTATCTTCTGAAAAGACCCCAAAAAGTAGTCCCACTTTGTGAATGTTGTCTTAACGGCATGTATGAAGTCCCACTTATCGAGAGTCTACTGTAATACAAATATGTACCCGTCTGCAGGTCAACATCAGTGTTAACCACTGCAACTGAGTATGGGCTCGCCTATCTTGCGTAATATAGATAAAATAAAGCGTCTTACCACATCATTAAACGAGACAACCAGTACGTCTGCATTATAGCCTTTCAACTCTTCGCTGATTCGCTGTAATGCTATCACGTGATCGCGTCATGGTAATCATCCATAGTGACGTAGGAACACAACAATGAAATAGGAAAGACCATTTGATATGAACTCCCCAATACTTCTGACACTGCAAAAAAATACATACAAAAAAAACATGTAAAAGTTTGGAATCATTATCCTTAGATAAAACAAATAACTAACTTGGGATATTGCCTGTGTTACTAAGAGGAAACTTTTCTATGAAAGTATAGTCAATGAAAGTTATATCCTATAATAGGATGAACTTCAAATGGATTTCTCGAAGGTTGTTTTTGAAATGTATACACAAAACTTTATCCCTTTCATTTGGAGAAATTTTCGCAGTTTTATTTCGCAGATTTTCTTAAATACTTCGTATATAAGTATAAACCAGTATTAAAGTATTTTTCAATGAACTCTTTGAATGTAGTTTTCTTCTATAAGTGTTGAAAATACCACATGTCCACAAAATTAAATCCCTGCAAAAAATCTTACTAAGTTAGTGAACCTGAAAAAAATAGATCCTTACAGTTTGGATATACTGAAAAACTCTCCCTTCTAAAATAGCTGTCAAAATAAAATATTTGGCAGCGCTGAAAAGCAGAAAAGAAATAGTTAACACCTAATTAGTTTATCAATTAACCTTTTAATAGGGACTTTTCTCATAAATCCATTTAATTCTTTTATAATTCCTATAAAATCATATCAGGAAGCTGAGCGACTCGGGCAGTTTTAAGCCGCAGGTGTTTGGCCCTTGGAGTGGAGGGTCTTTCAAAATGTACGTTCGTCCAAAATTTGAAACTGTTGACCCTATCTCCTTGTGCCCTTCTGAAGCAATGGAAAAGATGTCATAAAACAATGCTTGTTCCTTTAGTCTGACAACCCCCCCCCCCCCCCCTTGAACGAACATACTTTTAAACTGGTCTTTATAGTCTACCAATTTTAATCTTATCAAACTCACTCGAATAAGCTTAAATTTTCATTTGCAGACTGTTGTTTCTCTTTCTCAAGGACGAGTTTCGCACATTGACGACTATTCTTCAATTTTGTATGTCTATAACAACTAAATTTATGGCGTCTGGTATTGCGTTCGATTTTATTGAATAAAAAAAGACAACAAAATGACGTATAGAACAACAAAAAGACGTTTAAAAGACAGTAAACAGACGTTACAAATACGTTAAAAAGACGTTGCAAGACGGTAAAAGAGACGGTAAAATACAGTATAGAGTATACGATATACAGTAAGTTGACCGTTAAAGATGGCGCGGGCATGCGAATGTAAACAAATCAACGAAATTGAAACAAGAAAGAAAACTGGATCGTTCAAACGCTCAAATGCAGTTACATCTTGACTGAAAATCACTCTGTTTAGTTACAACCACTTGTACGATATCTAATTTTCGATTTATCCATCTCTTCGTCTGTAAGAGGAAGGTTTTCTTGATTTCCTGGATTTTGTGATTTTAACAGAAGCTAGGGGACTATCCGAAGTGTTGCTGAATAAGACCTCAAGCTTTGCTTTCCTTTTTTGAATTTCCACTGAATAAAAAAAATAGTGGAACGTGAACTCTCACAACAATCCGATTTTACTGTCGCTGCAGAATCAACTTCAACATCAACACGAATATAATGTGAGAACTATCACAGAACCTTAAAAAGTGCTCGAGGGTTGAAGCTTCATCAGAGAGTATGCGTGGTAAGAGATTCCCGTAACAATGCTCCTTCAAGTCAAGGGGATGGAGAAACAACCACAAACAAAAATGATGATACCGTAACATCTTCCCCCATCAAACCGCAGCAGGCCTCTAAGCAAAAAATCCAAATTCTTTTAGGAATTTTATGCCATTTCAAACTTATTTTTTGCTATCTTATGCCATTTTGTCTTATAATTTATGCTATTTTATGCTAATTTTTACTCATGTCTATGTATGTAACAGCAGTTTCAGGCAAAGAATATTATTTAACAGTGAAAGCTGCCTCGCAATATCCTGTCATTAAATTTTCTCTACAACAGCAATTAAAACGTTCTAGATGAAATACATAATGTTAAAATTTTATGCTAATTTATTCAAGTTCCCTAAATCTTATGCCAATTTTCAAAATTTTATGCTTCTCACGAAATGTTATGCTTTTTTTATGCCACCTGGGAGGCCTGCCGAAGAAACCACCAAATCTACCTCCTCCTATTCCTGAAAAAGAACAACATATTCAGGAAAACTACATTTGGGGAAAAGTAGAAAAGAAAGACTTAGAACACCGGCTTGACATTGCATATAAAAAATATTCCACTGAAGGAAAAATCTGTTTCTATTACCATCAGGAAAAGAAGGCAAACAATTTATTGAAGAGATGACACGGTTAATAAACGAATGGATAAACAATACCTTAATGAAAAACATTGCCTTAAAAGCCCTTAGGGTAATGCTAGGTCTTTTACTTCAAAAACCATAAAGAGAATCAAAATTTTCTGACCATGCAAACAATCCCAAACACCGTACCATACGATATCGTATCTCGCCAGCACAGAGCAACTACTGGAGTGATTGAGTCCAAAACCCGACACTGTTCCCACATGGACTGGATAGCTAAGTGGTAGAGAAGTTGCACTAGTAATGCATAAGTTGTGAGTTCGAATTTCAATTCAGTCCTCAGTTTACCGAAAGGAAATCTGAGAATTGATCACTTAGCGTTAGGCACTCTTACAGCGTTAATGATGAGTTTGACATAAGTCCTCTGAGGATGATTAGAATTTTTAAGTGAATATAATTAGTATGGTTTATTATCAAAACAAAAGTCAACCATCTCAATAACGAAAAATGATTGGGTTACGTGTTGTTAAAGCAGTTGTGGAGCAATCTTTATCGTCAGTAGCATACTATTAAGTTGAAGCTAAAACTTGTCAACGTTTTTTTGCTGCAAACATTTCTTTTTGTTTAGGTTTATTATTTACTATTCTCTTATCAGTAGTCAACAGAATGGCTTCTTTCATTCCACTGATTTTTTGTAAACTTTCGTTTTTCTGCGAATTCACAATGATGTTCGTTCACTTACGCGATTTTGAAAAATTATGTTTTAACGTCTAGAAAAAAAATCATAAGACTTCAGTTATGTAGAAAAAACTCTCACAGAAAACCTAAAACGCTTCATAAAATCCTGTTATGTGACCCTACTTTTCCCGTATGAAGAATTTAATTATTCTCTACTGCTTGCTGCAAAAACATCCACCGCTTGTTTGCGGCGATCCCTAAAAAAACTGTGAGATCGAAAACGAGGCTGTGTCATAAAATCAAAAAAAAAAGAAGACAAATTGACAATACAGAGTGAAAAAAATATCAATTAGACCGGTTATCAACCACAATAAACATTCAAAAAATAACTCGAATTACTTGCAAACTTAAAATTCAAATTTAATTTATTCAAGCTATTGGATGTCATATTTTATTTCAAAAAGTGAGGGTAAGTACTAAAAAAGCCACCAGAAACCATCCAAAGATTGTTTGCATTCAGCCCTAGATATGTAGGTGTCAGCATAGATAGGTTTCCACTGTAATTAATACAAAATGAATCGTTGAACGTTACGCAACCAGACATAAATTATCAAAGGTTTCGCCCACAAAGCAACGAAACGACATAGAATGTTTTACGTCATATAACAGTTTAAACAGCTTTTGCGATTTGCATTTGAAATTTTTGTTTTCAAAAGTTTAAAAATTAAAAAATAAATTGAAAGTCAACAATAACAGTCGAATGCTGTCGAAAGAAAAACGCTGCAAAAATTTCGGACTTTTTATGTTCGGATCCAAAATTTTCGGACGTTTGGCTCGAATGTTGTGAAAGGATGAAAAACATTTTTAAATAACTCCGACAACTAATCCGTGATAACTATGAACCAAATAATGATATTGAAACTGATAAAACAAGAGTAAAACATAAAGACAAATCAATAGCTTGAAGAACAAGAAAATGACATTGATGAAGTTATTTTTATTGACGATAACACGCGTAACGACCCGCCGACCCTTAAAAAAGTTACACGTTGTTACCCGTGTTTCGCAGAGTGATATGAAGCAGCCTAGTAACGAAGAAGAATAGTTTGCGCTGATTTTTATCATTTCGACGTAAAAATAGTGTTTTAAAAATTTCGGACGTTTGAATTTAAGGCCATGGAACTTTTCAACGTCCGAAATTTTTTGAAAGTAATGTATTATGAAGAAATGTCTCGTGTTTTTCTCCAACTGAAATTTTCCTAACTTCAAACTATACTGAATTATAAACAGTCAATGAAAAATATGAGGAAACACAGTATAGACGAGAGCTCCATATAAACACACCCTTGAATTGAATTGAAAAATTGACTATTATATCGGTAATGTCAGCACTTTAAATTATGTTTCCACAGACCTTGAAATTAATTTGATAAATTAGCATTGCTCAGCACTATAAAAAAAATGATATTGCTTATAGAATAATGATCAACTGCAGCTGAGTTATTTCATATTGAAAACCGAGAAAATTTCAAATACCTAGACAAGAAAAATTATTTAGAAAAAGCGTGAAATACTGCGTAGGCGACGTATAGTTTTTTGACACAAACGACACTCTCAAGGCTGTAAAAATGCCAAAAAGAAAGCTAAAATTACAATATTTGCCTTTTTTCTGTTGCAATCAGTAAAGAAAAGAAAAAAAATGAAGGTTGCGATAGAAAACTGCAGGAACATTAAAAGACACACAATCACAGTAAAATTCTTGCTTTAGAATGTCACAAGATCAAAATGATTTGAGTTCAATTTTCACATTGTTTTGATACGAGTGAGTGGTTCAGTGGATAAAGGTGATGCGCATGACGGTTGTGGATTTGAATTCATGAGTAAGCTTATTCATCTCCTACTACATAGAGAAAGGAGAAAGGACCTTTTCTGCATTATTCGAGTTTTCCATAGAAACGCTTCTTACAAGTGTTTGTTTAAGCAAGCAAAATATTGTCTCGATTTGTTGTTCTTCCAAACACTTGTAACAGCGTTTCTATAGAAAACTCGAAAATGCGGAATAGGAACTTCCTTATACTCATACTGTACTTTCGGTATTTCAAATTTGTTCAGTTCCAAGCCACGAAACTAAATGAGATGGAGTCAGGCAAAGTTTAGAGCGTTAACAGAGACGCAAATATACATAAAGTTACCCTTCAACAGCAATTTTACATATTCTAGATGTTTGACACTAGTTTATAATTTTCATTGAAAAATATTTATTCCCGTTTGTTTATTGTGTTTGTTTTCTCTCGCATCATCTTATTGTTTTAGTGACTCGCTTTATCTTGCGGAACAAAAGTAAAATACACTCCGGTGTGATTTCACTTCACTTTCAAAAAACTTGAAAGTGAAGTGGAAAAAGTTGTGAATGAAAACAGACCTCCTTCACACATAAAAAACTCATTCATTTTTATTGTTTGCGGGAGGGTCTGGTACAAACTAATGACGAGTACGCGACGCGTATGAAAAATAGCACCGGCCTTCAGGTTATAAACGAAGTAGCCACCCGGTTTCAATACGGCATACCTTGAAGCGCTACGCTCTCCCGTAAAAATGAGGTAGTTTGGGAGAAAAATATGTTGAAAAATGAAACATTTTCATCTTTTCTGGGACCTTGTTCGTAAATAGTCATTAGAAAAATGGAAAGCCCAAGGGATTAAAACTGTTTATCTTTTGAAATAATAGGATTTAGAAATTTCTAATTACAGGCTACTTGAATCGAAACATTAGAAAAATATATCTCCTAAAACCACTAAGAAAAAACAAAATTTATGGAGCCTGACACAACATATTCTGATAGAATTACATGTGACTTGTGTGAAATAGTAGGTTACATACAATAACGTTACATACAATAACGAATGTTTAATTTTTCATCAAATTTCAAGTAAATATTTGAAGCGAAAATATAAGAAAAACGTTTACATAGAAAAGTAAATTAGGTTGGTAACCTTACACCTTATCGTGTAATTTATGCAGTCTAAAATGTCGTAAAAGTATTGAAACAGGTGCACACTTTAGTTGCGTATTTCAAGACCTGAGTTACACTTGGATCAAATTTATTTGATATAACACGACTTCAAAACCTTATCAAGGAAAGACTTTGAAGGAGGGCAAACTTAAATTACTTGGCTAAATTTTTCCTAAGACTTCCTTTTAATGGAAATTTTAGTTGAGAAAAGTTTTACTTAGTCACTGTCAAAATTTTAACAATTTTTTTCCTCTTTTGTAAGTCGTTTAATTTTGTGTTTTTAAATTCTTGATCCTTAAGAGTATCTTTAAATTGCTAGAACTACATATTTGAATGCACGATTTTTCAAAAACAAGTCTGAGTTTGAAAAGTTTTTAGGTTGTTTAAGCAAGACAATTCAAAAGGTAGTTCGGGGTTTCCATGATGTATACCAAGTCTTAAGTCAGATGTTGGCAAATTTAATTAACTACACTTGTCTAAGCTCTTTGTTTTTTTTTTCATTTCTTGTATAGCTAGAAGATGGAAGTGCACAGAATTCTACTGATGGTGTTTTTGGCCAGTGTCACTATCAAAGCTACCCACAGTAAGTTATATTCAGTTATCCGTACACGTTTTCTCGGGTAAGTCAAAAAATAATTAAACATCTGTTTATGGGCCACGGAACAAAATGTGCTTTGGCTGGAAGCGCTGGAAGTCAAACTTTAAAAGAAACTCGATTTAAACAAGGGAAATTTTTTTAATTATTGTTAATTTGAAAATACCATAACTGACTAAATTTTATGTAAATTGCATTATATTGCCAGACAATTTCCAGTAAGAAAAGCAACACTTATATGTGACACTTATATACAGACAGACACACATTGTCAGATTCTAGCTCAACTGAAGTTGAGAACCATCGCTTTATGAACAATTTAATAGCCCGTTTTTCAACGTTTTGCAGGTTTGAAAGATTGATTTCTCAATAAAATGACAATACCTCTACAAAAATCAGTTGAAATCCAAAAAGTAATACACCTAAATTTATACAGATTTTCAGCTACACAATGATAAAAAAAGATTTAGAAAGTTTAGTTCGAAAAAAGCCTGACTTTAAGAACAACTCTAAAACACAACTGCAAGCATTTCCAGTACAAAAAAAATCCGGAATAAATCAAGGAATTTAAGTTTAGCCCTCAATTAGTATCAACTTTAACAATAACCGTTTGATTGTCCGTTTCAGGCTTTTTTGTCCTATACACTTTGTGATCGTCGAACGTTTAAAGTTCCGTAATTGAAGAGACTGGAACTACGCGCATATCCTGATTGGTTTATAACGCGAAGCAAAGGATATTGATTGGCTCTTTATTGTTTTTATGATAATTCTATGATTTAAAATTGCTACTGCTCAAGCTCCGTAGTATTGGGTTTTGAACGAATTTCGATAAAGCAAGTGTAAGGCAAAAAGCCAGACAAGGTGTATCGAATAGATTGATAGTGATTAAGACAATGTTATTTTTTTCTTATTCAGGTAAATTAATTCATCAAATCAAGGGAAACCATACTATCGTTGCATTGGTCAATTTTTACGGTACCGTACCGAATCATACCAAGTGTTCTCAAGTTCGGCCAGTGGACGGTCTATTACCATGTTATGCACTCATAAAAGCTGTAACAAACATTAATAAAATCCCAGAAATCAGTTCAAGATTCAAACTTGGTCTCATAATTTACGATGTATGTGACGAACAAATGTTACGGAACACAATTCTAACGATAATATGGCAGCCAACAACTACTGCAGTTATCGGGCCGACAAGTCCCGATGATGTGTCTATTGTTGGTGTTAGCATGAACTTATACATCAAGCCGGTCATTAACTTCAATACTGTTCCCCTTGATATAGACTATAGACCACATTTCGATAATATGTACTGGATTGCACCCAAGATCAAATACTTAGCGACTTCGATGGTGGACTTCATCTCACATATGCATTGGAATTTCATCGGGCTGATACACCAAAACAACAAATATGGTTGGGAGGCAAGTGATGAACTTAAAAGACAAGCAGAGGAACGATCCATATGTTTTTCAAGTGTTTTGCAAGTCAAAGCTGGAATAAGTGCGGAGGAGATCAACAGCCAGTTGACTAAGGTAGCCAGTGATAAACGGGTCTCCGTTGTAGTGTTGATTCTGGAAGAAACTGAACTTATCAATCTTTTACAAAGCTTGAAACAAAAGCCTGAAATACTAACAAAAAACCTTCAATTTCTTTCCCTTTCAAAATGGGGGACCAAGCAATTGGTTGTTAGGGGCAACGAGAAATACGCACATGGGGTGATCACTTTCCAGCCTTTATACAACATGGACAGTGATTTTAACGAATATTATTACACCAAAGACTTTTCTGCCAGAAACGGAGTCGTTTCTTACACCATGAAAACACAAAATAAGACATGCGAGGGAGATCGTAAATGCTTGTATAAAGCATTCGGTAATATTACACACTCCAACGCAGCTGCTTATAGTGATTCTGTGTACAGACTAGCGGCAGCATTTTATAATGCTCACCTATTAAACGAATCACATCACCTATCCAAATCAGATGGTCGAAAAAAAATCCTCGTAAAAACCTTACTTGCTCAAAGAGAAATGACTAAACTCCCACCATTCCAAAAGAAACTTTTGAAGTTCCAACAGAACCGACGAATCGAGCCTAGTATTGGTATTTACAACTACCAAAAAAATTCGGACAGTTGCTATGGATACAAGCAAATTGGACAATGGTCATTGACGAACGGCAATCAAAGTGTATTTCGAGTTGACAATGTAAACACAATTCAATGGCAATTTGGAAGATTTGTAGAGCCCCCAGTATCAACCTGCAGCCGACAGTGCGCAGCCAATGAAATACGTATAACAGTGCAACAGTATGCGACGTGTTGCTGGGACTGTATTCCTTGTGATGATCACCACCAATACAGCAGAAACAATACTTGCGTGCAATGTGCGAAAGATGAGCGGCCGAATCAAGCTCTGTTGAGATGTGATAAGTTGCCGCAAAGTACAGGCGACATACCATACACCCTGCTAATGATTATTTACACTTATACAGGACTTACGTTTGTCCTCACTGCTACCGCTTTCACCGCCTTCGTGCACTATCGGGAGACGCGCGTTATACGCGCATCATCAAGAGAACTATCGAGCTTCATTTTCTTCGGTCTCTTGTTATGGGACTGTGTTCCCATTTTTATGACTAGCGAGGTGACAAAGCTAACGTGCGTTATACGGAATTTATTTTTGTATCTTGGCTACTCCATGGTTTACGCACCGTTATTATTGAAAACAAACCGGGTGTATCGAATCTTCCGGTTAGGAAAACTGTGTACGAAACCACCAAAAGCCGTCAGTCCGCTATCACAGGTGCTGATTACCGCCTGTTTTTGCGCCATACAAATCATGATCTGTCTTGCCCGGTTAACTGATGTGACTTTGAAAGAAATATACCCAGCGACAGAGAGTGTAGTGATTCTATGTTGCACAGATGACCTGATCACATTTATCGTCAACCTTGTTTATGTGCTCTCCATCATGTGTGCTACGACATTTTACGCCTTCAAAACACGGCATTTCCCAAAGAACTACAACGAATCAAAATATATCGGGATTGCTATGTACATCACGTGTTTTATCTCGACAGTCGGACTGGTCACTTATATTGCCGTTGACGACAACGGTATGAAGTCGATCATTATGTCGGGTGTTTGTCTGTTTTGCAGCAATACCGTTCTGGTCTGCATTTTTGCCAAGAAATTCCACATTCTCTTGAAACGTGATAAACGTAAAAAATCGGAAAGCAACCCTCGCAATATAGAGGAGAGATTCCATACGGACTGTACGAGCATCGATACGAATATCACTATCACCACAACGGAAACAACCACAAACAATAACAATTTAAAGGTTGCAGATATCCAACAAGGTACGGAATCTCCAAATCTATGGGATACCCGACGATTCTCGAATAATTCGATGTTATCGATGCTACGTGTGCATGATACAAAGAAAACGGACATTTAGTTCTATCTTTGTTATGCAAATTGAATTCTTATTTAAACTTCTCAGTGTACTGTGAAGTTATCTCGCTTGAAGCAGCGTTGTCATGAATCTATTTTAAGTTTTACCTTAAATAAAGACCGTAAAAGAGACTTCTACACGTTGTATAAGAGTATTTCTTTCTTTTTTTGATTCTCATGATATTTACTAGCTTTATTTCGTGATTTTTCAAAATTTTCATTGTGATTTTTAATGCCGTTTGTGATTGTATTGCAATGTGTGCGAGACATTTTTATCGAAAATTCATTACTGTATTGAAAAATTTACATGAATAACAACTACATTATCGGGAAAAACACGGACTTATATTTGGAATGCCAAATATTCTTCCGAACGAATGAACCCCAACCACTTTCCACCCTCAATGATTTCTTACTGTAGAATCATATTCAATGATAATATAATGCTACATGCTTTCATTTATATCTTGTATTTTGGCATAGAACGACAAAAATGACTTGAAAATAAAATTAAGTGACAATAACTCCCCATTTTAAAGTAAACGGACGTAGTGAAGAAAAATAAAAGGATTGTAAGCATACTAGTCTATCCGATAACCCGTTTCGGATTATTTTGTCACATTTATCTGGCCAAACCTGGCTTTCTTGAGGATATAAGGACACTTATTTCACTGATATCAAATATGTAACTATCTTTCTATCATCTTCTTTACTAAAAGAATAACAGTAACTAAAAGTTGGTCAAAAGATAACGTATCATTTTTGACGTTTACGGCAGGGTTTGGTGCCTGGTACAGGCAAGTCAAAAACGGACATTTGGGAATTTTTGGCCAACTTTTAGATGCTGTACTTTCTCAAGTAGTTACGATAATAGAATTGGAGGATTGGAGTTTTCGTTCACCAAATCCGAAACCCATAATCGTAAAAGAAAAAACGGTCACTTTTTCATCTTCATTTTTCTTTCAAATTCGTTAAATGTTACAATTTCTAAATGTAGCGCTCTTTAACATTTTTTCAATGTATCCAAATTTGTCAACAAATATTCGTTCAGATATTGTATGAAGTACACATAACTTTAAAAGGCTAGTGTCAAAACGCCGAACGACGGAACGCCGGAATGAAGGAATAGCTATTCCCGCCGGAACAGCTATTCCGTCTGACAAAAATACTTGTTTTTTGCAATTTTCTTATAAAATCTTTAAAATGAAAGTGTTATTCAAAATAATTTTAGCACGTTTTTAACTCTTCTTATACTAACAATAACCTTTAGAATGTTTTTAAAATTAATTATTTTTCTCATAATACTGGAATGAAATAAAGTAGTTGAATTTGTTACCAAAAAAGAAAGACTTTTTCATATTCACTGATTCGGATAAGACCCATTCAATACTTTCGAAATAGCTTGTGAATCTTTGAAATATTTTGGTTCAAAGAAAGAGGCTTTTATAACTTTATTTTTGATATGGAAAATGGAATTCCAAACCTAATGATAAGCATTAAAGGCGTGCTGCTAATCATAACGTTGGATGATGGTGAACTAAAAGACTAATGCAGGGACGCATTTAAAGTTGAACATGCGTGAAATTCGAAAGTCAAAATGTATGAGAATGAGTGAGAGTTTATTATCTGATCGCTTTACAAATCAACACAAAATAACGTTGTTGATCTTTCCTGTCTATATCACTGCCTATTGACGTCCTTCGCATCAGTTTCAGGACTTTCTATAGTAAAGATGTCGCTTTTTAATGATTTTTTTCCCGAAAATTACGCTAAATATGTGAGAATGCGGGAGAAATGCGTGAGAACGCCAAAAGCCAATGTCAGTTAATGCGAACAACGCAATTGCAAAGAACATAGCCGCTCATAGCCGCAGATGTGGCGTAAACGGCGAAACCAGAAACAAAAATGAATAGACGACAAAACAACGACAATAACATAAATGGTGAATAGAAATGTATAATAGTTAGAGTATATATATATAAGTAAGTATAACTCCCACGTTTAAAAATTTAAAATGCACTTTTCTAATTAAAAACTTAAAACAGTGCAGGTCAGGTCTCCGAATAGGCTATAAAATCTAAATCATTATCTTTAAAATTGGCAAAAATATACCTAAGTATTTTTATCAGAGACGGAACAGCTGTTCCAGCGTTCCGTCGTTCGGCGTTTTGACACTAGCCACTTTAAAACATACCTTAGTATTCTTGTGTGTGGACAAACAAATATGAAATGAGAAATCCATTTTAAAGTAAATGCCCGAAGTCAGCAAAACTAAAAACAAATAAAAGTGTTACCTATCATTTTCGTCTTTCACCTTGATGTCTTTTGGAAAGTCATCTCCAATATCCAACAGGTTACTAATTTTCTCAGTATCTTTTCTCTCCATATTCAACTTAGTATCAATACCAACCAAATAATCATCAAACTCCTTCTCCTTATCTAACAACGTGTCAATAATCTGTTCCAAGTTTGGATTCCTTATCAGGTGTTTCTCCCAAAGTTGTTCAGCTTCCTTGCGACTACATACGGACAAGGCTTTAAAGCACTTGTGGTACGCACCGATCAGCGCAAGCTTCTTAACATGGTTTTTAACGAATGTTGTCGCAGATTGCTCCACAAGTGGTTTAACAGATTGAATGATACCAATAATTTTATCAATAATGACATTGACTTCACGGATGATTAAAGCGTCTGTCATCTTATTGTCAATGAACTCCGGTGATTGACATTTTTATAATGGTTGACACTGTTACAGGAAGATTGATACATGAATTAATATCGAACATACACTAGTTAGCTGAGAAACCAAGCTAATTTACTTTACAACCAGAATTCGAAGAAGGAAAGATATGGAAATGGGAAAAAATAGAGCAAGGCTCGTGCTCAAACACAGCCCATTCACAAATAATAAGATAGTGGCTTTAGATGTAGAAAATTCTATTTAGCATACGAGTTGGCTAATGCCACTCCCTATTCCTTCACTATGTCTGCAGCTGGTATTCGTAATTATGAGCAGGCTGCTAAATATTACTCGAATTATGCATACATGAGTTAAGAACCGACAGAAAATGCTAGATTGATGCACAAGATACATTTTTTTGATAAGCATAACGTCTAAAAGCATACGAAGGCTGACATTTGAGTCTGAATTTTCAGCCATCTCGGAATCAAAAGGTTTTTGAAGTAACTGAATATACCAAATAAAAGGGCTTGTAAGGCGACGTATGTGCCCACTGGGGCATTTCTTTTCCCATATGCACAAAGGCTTATGATATGAAGCTAATCCAAAAAAATTGATCTATTGAAACTAAACAAATTTTGAGCTTATAAATGTTCCCATTCAACAATACACAAGTCTCGTTTTACATGACTAACGGATAGTAAATCGATTTCCTTTTCTAAAATTCGAGAGTATTTTGGCCAAACTTTTGTCTTTTTACGTATTTTCAGGTCAAATCTCAAAATATTTGTACTTCCAAAGAAAGATTAGTACCACCATCAGGGACTTGATTGCGAAGATTTAATCTCTTACGAATTTCGAATTTTCTCGTTAAATTGCTAATAATTTGTGAGACCCAAGTTCACAGTTTGGCAGTTTTGTCGTTGCTATTGTCAGTCGTGTTGGCACTTTGTGGTAAGCCTCTGAGGATGATACGAATCTTGAACCGACCTAAGAACAAAGGATTTGTCCTCCGAGGAAAAATATATATAAGCTAAAAATAAATAAATAATAGAAAGTAAAAATTACACAATACCAAAAGACTTATTTTTGTATGGTAGAATATAATTCAATTGGAATTTCACGATCCTGCAAAAATGCATTTGAGGCTACAAATCAAAGAAAAAAATACAAATAATAAACTTTAAATTCAAACATGTACAATACAATCGCCTACACATAAAATATTTTAGACTGGATCCTAGAGGAACTGATTCTAAAGGATGTTCTACTTAAAGAGTCTCTTATGCTCAAAACTAGAGGAGGGAGACGAAGAATACAAAGTTGTTTGAGAGCTTGTTCATTTTGATTAAGAATACCTTAAGAACCACTATGATTGAGACATAAGAGAGCATTTGTTTCGTTCTCCAAAATCTGTAAGTTCTGAATTTTTTTCCTCTTGACATGAAAGATGAAGATGCAGGAGTAGTTATCAGAAAACTTTGGAGAACGAAAACGAATGGGAGACAAATTGGGAAGCAAAATTTCAAACTCGAACTTGAAAAACATCATCAACTATATCGACATCAACAGGATACGAATAGCGGTTTGCACTTCGCAAAATGCAATATACGAAAATTCCCGGGGAAAAGTGGACATCTGTTAAGAGCTTATGACTGATACAACCTACACGTAAAAGCTGTGACTGACAAGACGTGAAGGTTCACAATTTTTTTTGCTGCGGAATAAAAGTGGTCTCAAAACAGTGAATTGACTAACTTCATTGTTTTCCTACTTCAGCCCAAAGTAGTCAATTTTAACTGAACTAAAAATAACACTGTCAAAACACACTCAAAAATATCAAAATGAACATTAAAAATGCAAAAAGATGACAATTAAAAAAGAAAAATTGTAATTATATTAAAATTTTCTATTTTGATTTACATAATTTTTTTCGAAATACATAGTTTAAAAGTAAAAGCAAATGAAGTGCTACCTATATCTACAAAATCAAATTAATTTGTTGTTTTCGTTTTGCTACGGATTAGATGTGCAAAAATAAGATCCTAATTTGTTCTGACATTAAAAGAGTTTTTTGTAATTCTTCGATTTTCCAAATATATAATATACACCTAACATAAATAAACCTCAACTTTACTATTAAAACAAAGCAGATAGTGCACTTATCATTTTTTCAGTGGATCCAGGCTATTTTTTCCGTGGTAGATCCAGGCTATTGCAACATCTGTTAAGGGAAACTTAACTTCCTCTACATTCTATATAATACACAAAGAGACACAAAGTGAAAACCTCGAGTGAATTGATCACTTGATTTAAGTGACAACACTTAAGATTTTCAATAAACTTCTTCCGATCGTATAACTTAAAATCAATCTCATCCTATATGTAAATCTGGTGCATTTACAAACAATAAAATTCAATAAAAAAGACTATTTTTGTGCGAGAATATCATTTACCTAACCTATCTATGTATAACTTCTTTCTTCAATTTTTCCGCCAGTGCTTTCCGCATGGCAATTCTCTTTGCATCTTCGGCTGATACTTCCGGCTTCTTGATCTCTTGACCGGCTACAGCTTGTCGCGCGACACGAGCGGACGTCGGGCGCTTACTCGGTTCTGCTTTCTCATACTGATTAAGTTTCTTTTCGCGTTCAGTTTTTTTGAGCGCTAGCAAGCGATCTCTTTGCTGTTTCAAATATTCAACACGTTTAGCCATATTATCTTCGGGTATTGAAGACGCCTGAATAATACAAAAACAACAATTTTAATCAATATTAATCATCTCCATAAAACTAGGTATTTTAGTATATTAAACTAAAGGGAATTAAGGATAGAATCAAAAAACAGTTCTTTCAATTCTTAATCGTACAATAATAGGAGCTTGGCAACCATTGTGAGCTTGTGGTAAAATTTGGAATCCCTTATATTCTTAATGAAGTTTCCCAAAGATTAAGTGTCCCCACGAATATTTTAATAACGAAACGAATTCACATTTATCAGATTATTATACGCAGGAGTAAAAAAAGTAAAAAAACGTAGACAAGCGTTTTAGAAAACAAAATTAGAGTTCGTCAAAATAAACATTCTGGGAGCGGTGTTTTGACAAAATCACGTAAATCGAACTCGATTGGGATTCGCGACATAAAGCAACAGCATACCGCAAGCAAAATATGGCGTTTCTTATAAAAACGTGTAAGGGGAAAAATAGACGCCTTTTTTTTCCTTATCTATTTAATCCTACAGGTCTGTTAATTCACCCATTCGTTCATGAGACGATATCACTAATATTAATTACAATTCATCGTCTTATTCAAAGTGCAGCCCTGCAGAAGACAAGGCAGAAAACAGGGGTATATTTGAACCCAAATTAAGTCAAGTAATTAAAGATTCTGTTCGAACCTGACTTGCCCCAGCAGCAGAACCAGTAGAGGACGATTTATTTTCTTCTTGAGCACTCCTAAGCCAATCATCAGCTGCTGTGGCACCAGTTGATTTCTTGATTGGTTGAAGAGGTGCTTTCGATTTGAGTGGTTGAATATCAGGACTTTTTGATTTGGCAGGTTCCGTTGGTGCTTTTGGTGAGGAAGATTTTGTTTTTGTTGGAGCTGTTGGTGGTTTGATTGGTTTGTCTGATTCTATTTTGTCAACTTTCTATGAAAGTAATAAAAAATTTCGTTTGCAATGAAAGTGTTGACATACTTGATCGGGTACAGGTTTTTCAAGGTCAGTTCATTTTCTTACTACGGAAATACCCAGAGAAGAAATAGTAGAAAAAGTACTTTTTGCCATCTTATTCCCAAGACATTGTAAAATTTGGCATCGTGAATATAAAACGAATCGTTTTCTTCCTGGCCATGATGCGTTACTGAGTTTAACCTGTCTGTATTGGAAATAATATGACATTTTTTGTCATTATGGTATACCTGTTCTTGCTCTTTGGGAGTTGTAGAGTCACTGGTTTGCTTTAAACTTTGTTCTACTACTTGCTGAGTTTCTTCTTGTTTCTGAAGGACTTCGTTTTCAAGCCTAAAAACATCAAAAAAGAAGATTAAGTCATAGAGTTTTTTTTGGAAACACGATATGGCTAGCTTATGGATGACTTCAATGTCTAATCTTCACTGATTCCCACTACCAGCACAGTGGAATTGTTGCTAACGTAGTAATTGTAACTTAGGGGTATGCTAATAGGTAGTTTTCTTCTTTGCACCATCATGATATTTAGCCTCATTTTCTTTTAGCGTCAGCTTACAGCTGCTTGCGGCTGTTTCATTTTATTTGACAAGCATTTCAATTTTAAGCTTGGTCGTCATTTACAAATTATTCATGAAAACATTGATCACAATTTGCATTGATTATGATTGATGCAGGTGAATTCTCTATGATGCTACACATTTTCGCAGTCGAAGGTTTTCGGCAATCAAATGTCAAGAAATGTATATAATACATTAAATACACAAAACCGTCGATTATCAAGACGCGAATAGCGCCAACTAAGGATACGCCCTTCAAGAAGTATGCATGCAGTTTTTAGACATCAAAAAGAGAAGTCAGTTCATAGAGAAATATATACACCCAGGCTTCCTACTATAGCAAATCGCGATAAGATTTTTGGAACTCGCGATGAAGATTGAATGTTTCTTTAAGAAATTACGATAATCAATTTTTATTTGGGAAATAAAGACTTCTTATGAAACAAAAACGATTATGTTTCTGAAATGCTTAAATTCGGACCCATAAATTGATTATAATCTTGCTTATGTAAGCGTTCGCTTCATAAGGGTATGCTGGTGTTGCAATAAAACAACAAACCAACCAAACAACCAAACCAACTGTTCTGATATCGTGTGAAGTAATAAAACATTTAGTCATTTCTCTTTCCTTTTGGTGAAAGATAAAGAACAAACTAAAACCTTTCAAAATGTTTGGTTGATTCAGATAAAACTTTCTCCATTGCAGCATCAAATTTGGCTTCTGATTTGGCATCCTTTTCTTGTCGCTTCATGTGTTCTTCATATTCTTTCTCGGTTTGTTTCACGACTTCAGCTAAAATTTCCTCTTCACTTTTAATAACAGGAGCCGTTGCTTTGCTTCCCTTCTTCAAAGCCTTTCCTGAAAGAGTAAAAAGAAATGTATGAAAAATGAACCCGTCGTCGAGTGGTTAAGGCATGCCTTGGCCTCAGGCGTCCCAAGTTCAATGCCAACACAAGACTTTCATGGGTGAAAAATACCTCAATGTTAAATCCACAAGCTACAAAGATTCCCTGTAGGTGTTTAAAGAAAGGAAGGACTATCACTGATAAATTGATAAATCATCGGATAATATTAATAAATTATAAAGGGATCAGCCATCACCTTTAACAAACATCAAAAACTTAGCCTGAGCCATTGTATTCCCTATTGAAGGGAGAAAGATAAAGAAATCTCGATATCACGTTTGTATATAGCCAAGTACAAATTGCATAATGCATAATACATAATGCTGAAAATTTCAGTTCTGTTACCTGTTTGGTTGGTATTTTACAAAACAAAACCTAAAATCTGCAATAACTTTGCATCTATCGGCTGTTTTGACTTGAAATTTTGATAATAGATAGATATTACTTAGAGTATCTTAAGAAAATAAAAATATATGTTCAATGTGTATTTTACAGAATAGAAGTATAAAAAACTGTTTGTGGTCTGTAAAATGCACGTTGGTCACATGATATTTTTAAATTTTGTTTGTTTTTATAATACCTACATATGATACAAAACGATTAATAGGATTGAAGCTACTAAACATTTTCGTTCTGTAAAATACCAACCAGACATGAAGAAGAACTAAATTTTTAGAACAGACTCACATTGGCATCACAAAGTCTTGCTTTAAATTTGAAGTCCATAGCATGTATATTTGCTGAGATATTTCAATTCTTATGCATTATGCATTATGCTTTATGCATTATGTATTATGCATTATGCAATTTGTACTTGGCGCTTGTATATGATATTTTCAGATCTGTTGTGAAGTAGTTTATTTAGAAGCTGAGCTTAACATAATAAATAAACCTTGTCTTCTTCTGACTAGTTCAAGAGCTTGTAATTCCAATTCAACATTTTTTTGGATCATCATTCTCTTGAACATTTCAAAATCTTCTGTTGCCCAAAGTTGCTCAAATACAGTCTGGAAAAAAAAATTTAACTTTAATCTTCAATTAATTCTCTTAACGTGTTAATCATTAAAATAGCAAAAACTATAAAAATTTAAAATGAACCAAGGTAAGAAAGCAAGATTTGATAAACTCTATCACAGATCTCTCCCAAGCAAATATAGGTGAAATAATTACAGAATAAGCAGAACAATTCAATTTTGCCCTGTGTAAAACAAGCAAACAAACAAACAAAAAATGTTCTCACAAATTAATTCATTCTTCTGAACAAAAAATAAAGAGAGCATCTAGAGAGTTAATACCTGCAGTTGTGGCCGTTCTTGGACACCAGGTGTCTTACAGGCTTGCATAAACTGCTCCTCAGTGATACCAACATCATTTAAATAACTTGACAATAATGATTCAATCTACAGTATCAAAATGAGCAAGACATTACAAAATTGTTAAGCTTTTTATGTAAAATTTGGCAGTTTAGTCAACAAAGAAATTGCCATGTGTGCAACCAATCGCGCCTGCAAAAAGGTTGTTTCTAAGTTGAACTTTTAAACAACAAATCAATATGTTATCAAGGATCATCTCCTTGTTCAAGCATGAGAAAATTTTTGTTCTAGATTTCTAGATTCTTCAATGACACATGCAATTATAGCATGCCCAAATATGTGTGTTGGTGCATGCAATTGCAATCACATGGATGAGAAAACAGATTGGTATTGATTGATACACAGATGTTCTTGACCATCAACCCATTCATGTTGCTGATTCACTTCCAGAGAGTCTTTCATTTATACATTCCCTGATATTTCATTTTCAAAATTGTTGTCTGAGAAGGGTACCACAAACGCTCTTATAAACACCCGCACTAAAACCTTAAAAACTGAATAAGCGCTTTGCCTTTAATAAACGCTTCACCTCTAATAAACGCCTCTCTCTAATAAGCACCCCCTGCAATAACAGGGGTGTTAATTAGAGCATCTTATTCATATAAATCAGGAAAAGCAAAATTGATTTTAAAGAATATGTGATTTTAAAGATGACTGGCTATATTTCAAGATCATACTGAAAGCAAGGAAAACATCCTTTAGTAAACCCATTTTCTGATGAAACACCTCAATTTTAATTTTCCGGATGACGATTCTGATGACAGTGATTTTCTTACAGAGCATCAACTTTTTTACGATATTTTAAGTAAAGAAAGTGTCAAAATATATGAAATGTGTAGTTTTTAGATAAACGCCCATTTCTAATAAATTCTAAGTAAATAAAGTGTGAAAATATATCAAATGTGTAGTTTTTAGATAAACGCCCCATTTCTAATAAATTCTCTTCTCTAATAAACGCCTATCCCAAAGTCTCAAAATTGGAGAGGGAGTTACAGTACTCGTATTTAAACTGAATAACTAAGCTGAATAATCAAATACTAAACACCCTGATTCAATTGGTAGTACCTTAACCCTATTCAGCCTAGGCTTTTAAGGGCGGTTCAGGCCTAGGGTCGGCCCCCCCCCTCCATAACTTTTTTAATGTTTCTCATTTTCAAATGAAACTTAGCACACTAATGCAACATGGTACAAGGAACATTTGTG
>JAUBWS010001341.1:3652-21141 GCA_032270445.1 Darlingtonia californica | reverse complement strand
GGGGGGGGGGGGTAATGACGCAAAAACTTTTTTAGTACAAATACAATATAGGAAGAACAAAACGCTGTCATATATTTAAGGCTCACAAGTTTTCTTATGAAATAAAATTATATGGATGCAAATTCAAGTATCATGCTGAATTGTTTTCCTTTTTTTGTGTTTTTTAATGGATTTCGTGCAGATATTTACGCATTCTCGAGTTTGAATAAAAGTCTTTGAAATTGATAATCGGATTATTCGGTACTCTAGAGTACCTAATTTGATCCAATATTAGCACCATCATCTAATATTTTATGACATGTTCAGGAATTTCCCAAGCATTTTTTACGACCGTTATGCAGCGGTAGAAACTTAATCTTTTTAGCATATTTTTGATGTCAGGTTAATAACTTAAAAAACATGTACACAGTAAACGCAGAGGCTGCAGTACTACAATAGTTTCTTATCCAGTTTATATTTAAAAAAACTTGAACTTAGCCTCGTTTCTCTTGTCTTTGTTTTCTTTGTATTATAATAATTGTCCCGAGACAGAGTGCGCTTTCAAGAAATGGAACATGTAGAGCTTACATATGGAAAAATATGGAGGAAGTGGGAAAGGCTGCCGACCACACACACACGCTTAAAGAATGAACAATCTTCTCGGTGAAAACGGCTAGGATAAATCCCTGTCATGTTGGGTAGAATTTTGGATAAATGTGCGACATTTGATACAACAACATCCTTGATACATGATTTGAAATTAGGGCAATACCAACGAGGCCAAGGGTCATTTACCTCCTCCCTCCCCCAATAATTTTTCCATTGATCATATTTTTTGATCTCTCGTTTTCTTTTTCAATAGATAAAATGTGTTAAGACTATTTTATACCTTAAAGGCATTACATTTCCACACAAAAATTCAGAACATTTTTATATTTGCATTTTCCCGCAATCTAGAGGTTATAATTGTCAAAATCGTCCCTTCAGACCAAACCAGCTATGGCCCTCGTGGTGACACCTAACTTGTACACTCCCTCCCAAAGTCTTTGGAAACACCTGAAGCAAACCTTAGACCTTAAACCTAAGAATTAAAAATGACTGCGACAGCATCGTGCTAAAACTATTTAACTCTATTCTGAATAGGCTTTCTGGCGGACGTTCAATGAATGGTGTGGGGGGGGGGGGGTAAAATAGTAAATAATCCCTCCTCCCTCAAATAAAAGGTAATAGGACACAGTTTCCTTGATTGCATGAATGGAATGCCTCACTTTCCCAAACAGAGCAGAAAGACATGCTGAAGTCAGCATTTTTTGTCAAAATTTGATTACGTCATTTGATTTAAATTGTCATAAATGTAAAGCACTTTAAAAATAACACATTCTGGCAAAGTTTTATTACATAACCCATTCTAGATCAAAAGTTATGACCAAAACAATTATTAATTAATTTTAAAAATTAGACTACGGAGATTGGTTTTTCAGTACCCATGTGACTAAAATGGCCATAATTCCTGAATGGGTAATCCTATTGACCTGACATTTTCATGAAATGTGTAAAACTAAATTTTGTTCATAAAAAAATTAAAACTTTTTTTAGTTATTAAGAGTTAAAAGGCAGAAGCTTTCGCGTTAATCACGTTTGAAATATCATCTTTAAATTTGTTGCTGTTTGAATTTCGGAATCACTGGAATGGGAAAACTTCAAAAAGCAAAAATTTTCCAAATTCTAGTTTGAAAAAATTTATTTCAGTGTTTTTCATGATTCTTTTCAGGGTTGTTCTTTTTTGTCCATTTTATACAATTCTTATAACCAAAATCTAGTTAGATTTGCGAAAATTTGTCCTGAAATCTGTCAGGAAAACCATCATTAATTAAAGTTTGCGTTAAAGATTTCGCGCTTTTCGTTGTATTTCCATACGAGACGGAAGGAAGTTTTTACTCTTAAAAAAGGTTTTCTTCAATTCTGAAACAGCCACTGTTAAGGCTCCTTATCGGTGCTTCGAGAAAAGCAGGTTCCTCACTGATAAAATTTTGTAGTAGAAGACTCGGCAGAAGAGGTATTTATCCAGATCTTAGGAAAATAGGAACCCCACTAGCATAGCTATAGGCATGACTTCCACGCAAATAGAGAAAGGGTAAAGATTTGAAAGCTTGTTATGTATTGATTCAATATTATAGGGCTCGGTATTAGAATTTCCGGTTTAGTTCCAAATATTTTATCCGGGTTTTAGGAAAATTACTTTCAATTAAATAGGACGTCTTTTGGCCTTTTCCTCAGACTTTCAGAATTTGATTTAATCGAATTTTAAAGATCTTGATATTACTAATAATTTTTCCTATGCCCACAAAATCCATTTGTAAATCAATATTATACAGTGGAATCTCCATAAAGCGGACACAATATTCAAGAAACGGACTGATTGACTGTCAGACTCTCTTAGAAATATTTCTATAAAGCGGACAACTTATGAAGCAGACTTTCTATAAAACGGACACTTTTGCTGAACTGAATGAAATTTTACCGCAAATTGATGCTCTGTAAAAGGGAGATGGACTGAAAAAGACACGTTCACAAAAACATGTATGATGTTTCATTTTTTATTTACTACATTTTATTTAGTTACATTATTTTTTGTCAAAATCCAAATTTTTGATATTCATTCTATAGTAATGAAACTTGATACAGATGTAATACAACACAATGAGCTTTATGTTTATGTCAAAAAGTTTGAAAAGGCAGTAATAAGTAATATTTTTTGCTAATGTCAGCATTTTTTGAAGATTTTCTATATTTTGCCCTCTTTTCTTTCAAGATTGAAAAGAGCTTTTTCACTTCTGTTTTGATGTTATGATAGTTGAGTTAACCCACATTGGTCCAGTGTCCGATATGTGGGACACTTTCTTTTTACGGTCCTGGACCCCTGGGTAGACATCTAGGAGCTCCGCAACCCATGCACCATGGAGCGGTCCCCGGTCATGAAATAAAGTCTAATAATAATAAATTTCTTGAAAAATGCTTGGTCATATATGAGTTACAGGGCTTTTATAGCTGTAACAAACTCTCAGATTTTCATAAAAGTCAAGTCCTTTGGCAAAATCATTTTTTTTCGCTTTTGGCGCGCCGGTTTGAAATTATGACGTCATACTCAATTTTGATGACGTCATTCAATTTCTGTCATTAATCAAAATTTTAAGTTCATACCTTTTCCCAATCAAAAGTTATTCAAACATCAATTTTAGCAGAATATTGTCTGTACTAGAAGAATATTGTGAATACTGTCCGAAAACAGTGAAAAGAAACATCTAGAAGTGTAGCATTACAAGCAAAACATTCGAAAATTCGATTGTGAAGCATAAAGCCTGATTTACACCTTGATTGAAAATGGTAAAATAAATAAACGGCGGGGGGGTAAAAAAAAATTTAAAACCCTTAATTCAATATTTCGAAGTTCATGCTACAGTAAAAAATCATATCATCGTTTTAATTAAAAGCCATAAAACTACTGAACACGTAAAACGTGATCATCGTTTAGGGTCCCTAACGTACAGTAGCCAACTCTCAGTAAAAAATATGGAGCGAAGAAAGAGTAACACTCACAAATTCTAGGAGTGGGAGTAGATTAGCGCGTTTTCTGCTTGATCACTCCAATATTCACGTGTGCTAGCAAAGTACACAACCCAAACAACAATACTTATTTTTATTTGTGCAACAATTTTTGGGTGCCTTAGATAGCTGGAAAACACACCATTTTGGTTCTTTTGAATGAAGCTAAAGAATCTTAATTGATAACATAAATGGAATTGACAACAATTGATAGCATAATGGAATAAACGAAAAATTCATTCATATAGGATTTTCGTAGGGGGGGAGGGCATTGCTTCCCAAAATATTTCGTCAAGGGGGGAAATGCCCCCATCCCCCCCCCCACCCCCTCTACGGGCCTGTTTCTAAGTTATCAATCAAAATATATTAGCAAAACAAAAAGATGGCATCTTTTTTTTCTGTTTTTTTCATGACTAGACAGTCACACCCCGTGTCCCAAAAGCATTGTTGGTATGCCTCACTTTAATTGTCAACATTGAATTGGGAATCAAAGAGGAAAGGAAAAAGTCAGAATCAAGAGAAAATTTGAAACTAGGGTAAGTAATGTTAGATAGATAAAGCAAATTAACATACCAGGAAACGAATTTTTGAGATTGAAATAGCAAAGAATGCAAAGATAAAATAAAAATAAGACTTAGAAGCTTCATTTTAAATTATGTTTATAATATATAACAATAAAACAATAAAAAAAAGAGAAAATCTTTTTTAAATCCTTGAAATGGTTTATGAAAGTTCAAAAACTGATTGAAGTCTACTCGTGAATTAGTTCTTTCAATTGTAAAATATCAAACATAAAACAAAGAATGGAAAAGAGCAACCTATTGTGATGATGTGTCCCATATGTAGGACACTGACGTATTTTACGGTCATGGACCCCTGCGTTGACCCCTTAAAAAGATTTGTGCACGGAGGAACGGTCCCCGTTCATGAAATAAATTACGCCCAAAAAGTGAATTTCTTGAAAAGTGGTTAAACTAATTCGGTTAATTGAAAATTGACAATCTCACAATCAAAAAGGAAATTAATATTTAACAAAGCATAATCACTTACTGATGCATCCTCCAGCCAGAGATTTTCTTTTGGCAGCTGATATATCGTCTTGGTTTTTATTTGACAATGCTCGCACCATATATTCAGCAAACACCAGGGAGATTGCCGCAGCTGCTGATGGCCTTATAATCAAAGTTGAAGTCCATGAGAATAAAAAGGCTGGAACAGGCCCTAAGCCCTCCAATAGATAGGCATACTCCGCTCCAGATCTTTGCACTGAAGTGCCTAACTCAATATAACACATGATTGCCAGTAACGAAAAAACCCCACAAATAAGCCAAGAGATCAGACTCAACCCAACTGACCCCATTTGCAGCAAGAGTATTGAAGGTGAGATGAAAATACCACTACCTATTATGGTACCAGCTATTAGGCTAATACCTCCAATCGCCGATAATGTTCTTTGAAGCAGTGGAGCTTTCTTCTTTCTGGATAGACAGCCATATATGACTGGAGCAGCGCTTTTCCTTTTGAATCTAATGCTTTGTTTGGTTTGTGGATGAGCAATACATTCACCAATTACAACTGATGCTGATGATAACTCCTCACAAGGCGTTTCTAGATTACAATTTGAATATCTCAGGTTATTTTTGCTGGCATCTACATCAATAGGGTTCAATCTCGTATCAATGCTTGATGTAGTTACTGTCAATTGCGCTGTTGATTCATCACAGATGTAGCTAGACCGTTGGCACAGCTTTTGCTTTACTTTACCGGCTTTTTCAGTCAGATTGTCATCAATACTTGATGTAGTTACTGTCAATTGCGCTGTTGATCCATCACAGATGTAGCTAGACCGTTGGCACAGCTTTTGCTTGACTTTACCGGCTTTTCCAGTCAGATTGTCTAAAGAACGTTTTGACTGCAAGGGCAAATGGTTCTTTGGTGTTACATTTGTCATTCTCTATAGAAGCTCTTGAGAATTTTGTTGTTTTTGTACGGTAAAATTCTTCACAGTGTCTTTAGATATGAGCGTTTCCAATTTATAGCTTTCTAACCAATATATTGTCTTTCAGAGGAGATGGGCTCGCTATGTACATAGTTATTTTTACGTCTTTTACGGTTTATTTATTTTCTATATAGATGATGATTATGTAAGGCAAATATGCAAATTAATGTTTTAAAAGTCGTCGAAATTATCTTCTTTCGAGGGCAATCATTGCTGTTAGAACAAGGAAAACGAAAACAGAAAAGAAGATAATATGCAAAAATTTATAAATATTTCATCGATTTTCATTTTATCACTCAGCGAATCTACATCATTTGAAATTCTAGCCCACGCAAAAGTTTTTTAGTGAATTCAACAAAAAAATTATGATTAGGTTTCTTGAGCTTCTGTTTATTCCTAAATTATATTGATACACTACTCTTTTTAAAGCCGTAATTTTTTTAAATAATGTAACTTCTCCTTATTATTTCACAAGAGTTGAAAAATTAACGGTACCGCTGGAAAGATTTCAAAGGGCAGAACAATATTTGAAGATGAAGAAATTTAAGAAAAAAATATTTTTTTTCTTCAAACAATGAATGATTTTTATAACATTATTAACTTTAGAGACCTATAAAAATGAGTGTGATTATTATTAAAAATAACTGGCATGATGGATAAAATTTGCATTCGTTCTCTGTGAAAACGGTAACAAATATCATTGCACAGGGTCTACGATGCGCAGGAAGATGAAAAGAGGGGTGCTCCTTGACTTTTAGCTAACCAAGGTTATTATTTTTCGACATTTCATTGTTTGTGTTGCTTTCTGCGCTATTGCAACAGTAAGAAATACTGATTTTTTAGACATTTGAAGTTTAAAAAGAAGCCTTTCAGGCCGTTTTAGAGCTTTCAATTTTCAAAATTTTCTTCCTCGCAAAGCCAATGCGGGCAACAAGTTCAAAAACCTTTTGCACCCTTCGGTTTAAAATGAGTGTTATCGGCCATGTGGTGTGTATGCCGGACTTGTTGATCCTTTGTAATGACTCTTTCTATTTTGAATATCATTTACCCTTTCAAATCCACATTAAACTAACTTTATTATAGAAACCACAAGCAATAGTTTAGCTAATATGTGACGGTCTATGGGAAAGGGGACATAAAGCCAACCATAATTTACTTGTTTACCTCTCAAAATCATGGAAAACGTCTGCGGAGGAGCTCATTTCTATTAATAGAAATGACCTCCTCCGCAAACGTTGTTTAGTGGTTTTGCCAGCGGATGGTGTATGATCGCGTTAAAAATGACCATCACAAATTGACTAGTTCCTATGAATGTTGGAATGCGAGACAATCGCGAACACTGGCTTGCAATTTTCTACACAGATACACCACTCGCGAGAAAACATCTTAACATGTTCTTATAGTCAGTTACAAGCAAATTGAGCTGTGGCAACCGACCAACGAAACATAGAACTGCAATAATGCATTTGAGAGCTCGTTGTCAAGACAAAATTTGTCTCAATACGAGGCGAGACTTGCTAAACAATAATTTCTGGAACGGTGTATCATTAAAAATAAAAAGCTTCGACACTCGAATTGCCATTAATATAACTGCACAATCAATCATTACATCCATATCGTCATTATAAAATACCCGGTCTAGAAGTCTTTTGTTTCGATCTATTGTCAGCATTTTAAGCTTGAGCTGAAAACTGATATGTTTTGCTCGCTATTTTATCACGTGTCTTAAAAATGGACAAATCGCAAAGGGATATGTTGATAACGTGATCAAAAAGTGAGCAAAACAAAATACCTTCTAAAAAAATTCAAAATTGGGACTGACTTTGTCAGTGAAGAGAAATCCAACTCAATACATGATGTATTTAAATAAATTTATTTTGATTTTTGGAAATTTCTGAGTTTACATTTTAATTTACATTCTTCCTAGAAATTCTTATCTTTATTATTTATTTTTCACTATCATATCCAAAATAAAGTAAATCCTGTATATTTTTCTTAAGTTTCATTAGAATGATAATTGATTGTACTAATAAAAAAATTAAACATGTAGAGATATTGGAAAAATTTAAACAGCATGTTTTAATTAAAAAGCAAATATTTTATGATATCATTAATGGTTAAAGATTTTCTCGACACCCAAATATATATACTCATATGCTTTTCAATTCATTCATTCAATTCAACCATCTAGGATTAATAAAAGTTTAGAGGAGTCAATAAAGGTAGCCACTTGTTTTTAGTTGGGGTGGCGGAATGCTTTATTTGGTCGACCATTTTCGCCACAGGCGAATTTTTTATTTTGATAAAAAAGAACTCAATACCACGAAATTGAAAGATTTACTTGGCACTTTTGCATTCCTTTTACAAAATTCTGGACCTTTGGAAGTTTTTGGACCTTTTTCTTCAAACTTAATTTTTAAGGAGGGAAAGGGGGGGGGGGGGATCGCCACCACTGCCCCCAGGTGGCTACGCTACTAGTCGATTGTCCCGTTATAGTGCTATTAGTGTATATTCATAGTTTTCTAATCTAAAATAGATACTTGCAATATGTTTCTTTATAATGTTCTCAAAAATTAATTTATGATATTTTGGATAGATTTTGTTGCCAGGGTAGAAAAACCTATAAAAGTCCCAAACAGAATTAAGATCCCCACAAAAATCCTTTACAGCGGCCACGAGGAAAAACGTCTTGGAAAACGTCCATTGAACGTTTCTTGTGGCAATCGGAGTATGGATGTTGCCCCTAACGGACACCATTTTTGAGATACCCTGCAGGGAGTCTATTGTCACGGCTTATGTAGCTATATTGAGACCTATCTCTTTTATTCAGTCACTGCTACAGTCTTATCAGTTATGGTGTTGGGGTTTATATCACAGAAAAAATATATTAAAAGAAACGTAAATGAAGAACAATTCTGAAAGACAGTATGTTTAAGACAATGCATCAGAGAATAACACTTACCTTGCTCTACTTTTGTCGAGCCGTTACTTAAGGCACGAGTCTGCAAATTAGCGGGAAAAGCGTACTTGCGTAAGTGGGTTTAGATTGACAGTATTTTCTGCAAAAAAACTAAGCTTCTTGAGTTCAGGATCGAAGATATTAATTTTTTGTTGTATTTCGTTCAAATTTGTTGCTATTTTAAAGGGTTCATTTCGTAATTTTGGTACGTTAGCGAATTCTGCTTCTAGTGTGCAAGTACCAGACTCGAATTTTTTTTGTTTTTTTTGAATGATACGGTCGTAGGGATCAAGAAAATGCCCTGGAACACTACGCTGTTGCGTCCCTGTAAATTTTACATCATTTACTAAAATTTCCAGTTTTCAGACATTCAAACCATTTTTTTTACCCAATAACAAGATTTTGAGTAGCTGTTCCGGGGCATTTTCCGATAGCATGAACATTTAGCAACAGTATAAAGAAAAAATCAAATTCGTATCATTTCCCCACAAGAAGTAAGGTTTCAAAAACTAGGTAATGGTAAAGATTTGAGGCAAAATAAGCGTAAAATGATTTTATTGACCAGAATAAGCTTTCTTAAACAAACTTGGCAATATGGACCAATCAGATTACAGAAACGTAATTTCGCGTGAGTTGATTGGCCAATATCTCACGGAGTTTGTAAACAGAAAAGAAATTGTATTTGAGCGAGATTTGAAATGGATAACTTGCAACTACCACACATTTTGAGCAACTTTGTTATACACATAACGAATGTAAAACATTTTTTCGAATTCTGAAGCACTTTTGAAATAGTATAATAAAACTTTTATTCTTTAAACATTGCTAAAATACAGTTTATTTTAACCTTAGCCTAATGTGTAGCTACTAACTATTGACCTATGGAGCAGTCCAGCTAGCTATGGTTTACAAAACAAAGATATTTTACAAATAGAACAGGCTTATTTGTAATGAAACATACCTCTTGGAAATTTTAGCTTGTAATAAAATTTATGTTATCTAATTTCAGGAAGCTGGAAAAAATAACAGCTTCTAGTCAATTTACTGTATAGTGCGTAATAATTCAATCTCAATGAGAGACAGAGAAGTAGGGTAGGGAATGCCGTTAAGGAATGGATAACATGGAGATTTAAATAGAAGATTCTGTAAAAACAGTTGAAATTTGCTTTCAGTTTGAAGAATTTGATGGCCTTACATTTTTCATATATTTAAAAATCATAAATTGCAAGTGCACTATGTAATGTATTTCAACAGCTAGGATTTATGAACCACCCACAATACCTATAGGTAGTTGAAGGGGAGCTAATGCTCCATCTTTTTTCTTCAACGACACTGCAATCCCAGTCTCCGAAAGCCAGAAGCATCTAGGCTTAACTTTAGATGCAAAACCGACCTTTGATCATCATCTCAGTGAGAAGATCAGTAAAGCAAACAAAGGCATAGGTCTCATTCGTAAACTTCGAAGTTTTTTATCTGGAGACTCACTTTTAACCATTTATAAAACCTTTGTAAGACCTCATCTGGATTATGGGATATCGTGTACGACTATCCAGGTAGAGCAACATTTTCACAATAGCTTGAATCTGTTCAATACAATGCCTGTTTAGCCATAACAGGCTATTTTCGTGGACTTCTAGAGAAATCTAAATTCTGAGCTTGGTATTGAGAGCTTAGCAGACAGGAGGTTTATCAGAAAGCTATTCTCCGTTTATTACAAGATCTTTAATGGCATTGCACCTCAATATTTGCTTGAAATTTTGCCACCTCAGAATGTAGCTCTTATTGATCTTAGATCAAGGTCTTCTTTAGCCCCATAGCAGTTCGTACTGAACGCTATCGCAATTCTTTTTTTCCAAATTGCATAGGACAGTGGAACAGCCTGGATAGCCGTATACGATATCTCCCTTCAATTTCAACTTTCTAACGCGCTATTTTTGATTTCCTACAACCAAACTTGCACCGACATTCGATGTCAAAAACAACCAGGGGTTAGTCTTACACTTGTTTAAGGTTAGGGTTCAGTCACCTACGCGAACATAAATTTAGGCATGGGTTCATGGATACCATTGACCCTTTTTGTTCATGTAGAACTAACTCGATCGAAAACACTGAACATTACCTGTTGCAATGCTCAACTTTCTCCAATGAAAGACTGAAACTATTTGACAGCCTCCAGACTTTAGGCATAGCTCTTGTAGTCCCACTGAATTCCTTTTATTTGTCTAAAGTTCTGCTTTATGGTGACTCTAATGTCACAGATAACGTAAATTCGGAACTTCTTGATTTTGTCATTGAATTCATTTTTGATTCCAATAGGTTTAGTGGACCACTCTTTGGATAAATGAAACTCCATTTGATTTTTCATGTTAAGTTATTTTGTTAAATTATTCATATTACCTTTTTAACTCCGTTTTTTCTTTTCTTTCTTTTTGATTTTCCTGCTGGCGATATCACTTCAAGTGCCTTGCGGGAGTAGGGATTCATAGATGTTTGTAAATGTATTGTCTAAGTGTTTGTTATTTGTTGTATTATAAAGAAGAAAAAAAAAAGGAGAGCTACATATAATGCTTAATCTTGTTCACGATAAGACTTTTATGGGCAACGGCATTATCCTAAAACTGCAAGACAACTTCCTGGTTTCCATAACAAGAACACAATGTAAAACATCAGTTTAACTTCTTAACTGTCTGTCACGTCTTGAGACTTAGATTTACTAAAAGAATTTCGGGACAGTCTCCAGAAGGCATGAATGTTCAGATAGTGCTGAAACTTAGCACACTTGTTTGGATAAATACCTGTGGTATTCTATTATTTTTCTGTAAATTTGTCTTTGAGCTCTTTGATCCTAAATTTATTAAAAACTTCAGGACATACTCTACCAATAGAAGGCGTGGATGGCAGAGGCGGATAGAGACTATGTGAAAGTTGTGATTTCACACAGTTAAGTAGTCTAAAATTACCAAAATCGGGAAAATTTTATAGACATTTCGGGAAGAACCGGGGAAATTTAATTAGAAAATCGGAAAAATTCGGGATTTTCACATGTATCCGCCCCTGGATGGTGTATGCTGTTCTACCTTTTCTTGGTTTTTGATATATTAAGTGCAGTATTGATTTTATTTATTTTTTGGACTTGGGACGTGGCTTTGGACCCTACCTGAAGTTGAGCCAAGTGCGGTGAGCACGTTATTATAAATGCAAGCGATGGACAGTCAGCCCCAGTGAAAACATTTTGTTGCAGGTTTCATTTTCCAAGCTCTTTACTCACGTATGAGTAAATCGAGAAATTTAGTTTGTGCAAACCGTAAACACAGCATAAAAAAACGAGAAATCACAGGCTGTTCGACTATCGCATACGTGAAAAAAAACCATATTTCCGGATCCTTTGTAAATGTGGTATAACTCTAGCGAGTTACAGTCCAAAAAATTGCAAAAACATTAATTTCGTTTATTGCTTAATTTCATTAAGTTCTTCCACTTTTATTACCAAGTTCATTCTATGATCACAATTTGAGCATTCTACTAGGTATTAATTAATGCCACAAATGAAAATAGACTGCGACTCTAAGTCGTTAGTATTTAGAAATTGTGAACAAACGGGCAAAAAGAGTTTGTCGCGCGGGAACGATATTTGCATGCGGTAGATTATATTTAATTAATTTGTTGCATTTATAATTTGCTCTATGAGACACGAGTAAAAATTCTCATGAAATAGGAGCAAAAAAAACTTGCTCCAATTTCATGAAAAAATCTCTCGTGTTCCCTCACCTAAACTTGCTTAAGAAATGTCAAGAGCAATAATAAGCAAATGCTTTAAAATGAGCTTTTCTTAAATATAATTGCTTAGGTAATTACGCAACCGATCATAACAAAAGCCATGATCTACTCCTAATAAGAAAAACAATATGAATAACTACAGATTAAATATTCTTTCAGTCTACTGCTATTAATAATGTGTGGTTTCTGATCCAATCGACATTAAACATTTATGATTGACTTGAATGAAAGTAGATGAAAATACTAACGTGATATGCAGCTTTATATGAAACGATTTACCATGTTTCAAAAGCAACCAACGACATGAAAGCATGAAAGATCTATCCTGAGGTTGTTTTGTTCGTGGAAATTTGTGTTCTGAGGCAGATGCTCCTAGAAACTAAACTGTTTGCTGTCTTTTTTCACTTTTCTACTGGACATTTCAGACTGTTCTTTCAGATTTGGTTCTTTTTAATTCTTAGTATGATATATGTGTTCGGTGTTATTTCTAGCTGGAAAATTTTATTTTCCAAAGAACAGTTAGGGGACGTAAAAACGTTCTTTAATGGTGTTAGTCGTTCTATCAAGATTTGGTCAGTTTCGTAGCGTTTAAATGAAATGTGCGTTTGTTGAATGTTTGATGAAATGTTTTCATTTTTTCAGCTGGGAAATTGACGTCACTTATCCTGTTAAAATGACTGTTCTTTAGTTTTTGATAGAAGAGACATTTTATGGAAACACGAACTAACTGTATTTTGTGATGTCTTGTTTTCCAAATAATTATCTCCTAGATATTGAAATGTGTTCTGTGAAGAAATTGTCTCTCCTGGAAAACTTCGCGGTGTTCTTTCAAAAAGACCCCCCCCCCCCCTCCCCCCAGATAACTTGGAAAAATTGCTCTCCTGGAAATAAAGAACAGATATTTCGTCTATTTGCCTCGGTGACTGCTTCTGATGTTGTGGAGTAATCAATATTGGATCTAGAAATACCATATGGTGAAAGGTTTTTGCATTCGTGACATGAAGCTGTTGTTAGGTAATGGTCGTAAAGATGATCCAGAAATTGGAAATGAACATAACAGCCATAACAGGAACTTTGCTTTTCTTTGCACTTTTTGATTTTAGTGTTTATCAGTGAGAACAAAAGGAAACTACTTCTCGCGTCCGCAAGTGTATAGGAATTGATGATAAAATGTTTTTTAGGATCTGCTAGATTTTTGTCCCGAAGCAGCATTTCCACACTTATTAACCACTTAAGTCCCGATGACAAACATATTTGTCATTGGATTTTAAAATTCTTTATGGTCCTGGACCCCCCTGGGTAGTGACTTAGGAGCTCCGCGACCCATGCATAATCTCCAAAGATTCCCAAAATGTTGAAACTTCTCGGCACAAAAGTGGTTAAATGTTTTTTGGTGACGTAAATTGCAAAGGTTGTCTTTTATGGATATTGGGTGTGGATATTGGGAAAACAACACTGCTCTTTAGTATTAAAGCAGAGCTTCGGGGTAGGATGGACTCTTTCTCCTACTTTGGTATATGATCCCGCCTTGGATTTATATTATAATATAGAAAAAGATGATACCTAATGCATAATAGTAAAAATATTTCAGCAACTACATATGCTAAGGACCTGAAATTTTGACCAACGCTATGTCAATGTCAGTCGTTCTTGAGAATTTTCAGTTCTGATACCTGTCTGGTTGGTATTTAACAGAACAAAACCTTAAATTCTCAATAAATTTACGCCTGTTAGTCGTTTTAACTTGAAATATTGATAGCATCAGATAATATAAAAACTAACGGGACATGAAAATATAGCATGACTAGTGTGTTTTTTTACAGACCAGAAATTAAAAAACTGTTTCTTGTCTGTAAAATACACACTGATTAAATGATATATCATAGATTACATGTATTATGCATTATACATTGTGCCTTTCGTACCTGCCCGTTTCAGCCTTCGTTTATGCCTACAAATTTGATATTAGCCCATCGCAGCAACCAAGCCAAAATTGGTGTCCAAATGTAAACTTTATTTCGGAATAGCTTTTGTAGTAAATAATACTTATCATTTTAATTTTTCAGTTTAGTAAATGCTATTCCGAATATGAATATTGCTGCCAATGTGAACCTTTATCTCCATGATAAACGTATTCTAGATGGTACCTTGGGAAAAGCAAAATCCACCTCAAATTTACCAACAGCTTCTGGACATCCACATTTAGATGGCTTAGCAAACACCTCATCAGGTCATCCAAAGACAAACAACTTATTGCAAATACCTCAACCTGTTATAACAACAATATCTTCAAATCCGTCATCTCCGGTTGCGTCGCCGTTGTTACAGAGAACGTCGAGATTTATGACAAATTTGAGTGGGAACTCATTACAAAGAACAAAAGCAAACGCATTCCGAGTTGATGGTCGAAAACGGAGCATGAGCCATTGCGAGTTCTCAAACTTTTACGAATAGATGATTTTTATAATTGAAGTGAAAAATGGAACAGGAATTTTGAGTTCTCAAATCTTTACGAAGAGATACTGCTGTTAGCTAAAAATGAAAGCCGATAAAGGAATCGTATCTTCGTGAAAAGAACTTCCATATACACGCATGAAAATAAAAACAAACTAAAATTTCTACGGCACATGTAAAGTGAAAGTTTTTATGATGGAGGATGTTGATATTCTGCATTGATTTTTTTACTACTTTTATAAAACAAAAACTATTCTGAAGATGTAATACGAACATTTTGTGGCATTTTCCATTGCGAATTTGACAAAGAAGCCTAAGAAAAGCACATCAGCTTTGAGCGCCTGAAGCTCAGGTACTGGAGCTGGATAACTTTATGAATGATATACTTATTCTCAGCATTGTAATTGGGAAAAGGGGGCATGCTTTTTCCATTTATTTTTAACTTGATTGTAGGTCGGGCGAGGCACTCAACTCGGGTAAATAGATGTGCCACTGGTCAGGGTACGCTTTTCACACTATTCGTTCCCACACAGGGTTGCAAGAGCCAGTCCCGGGTTGTGTTATTGATATTATCTGAAAAGTCCTGCGTGGGGTATATTTTTTCACGGACATTATCGAAAAAGATGCGGATAACTTCACCTGCAATTATCTTGCATAATGAAATATTGCGGAACCACTCCCTTAGCAATACAACAGTTTTTTCAATCGTCAACCTCATGTTGTGTCCTAGCCAGGAATCTTGTAACTCTTAGATATTATCCCAAACCATGTGGGTCGTCCTGGATATGATAGACAACTGGATGGTGCACGGGAAAAATTATATAGACAACTTTATTTCCTATTTTTTAAGAAATTATATTTTATTTTTAAGTTTTAACCAATAGAATTTCAGACTAAGTGAACATCAGCCAATCAGCAAAGAGCATAGAAATCAACTTTTACAGAAAAAAACCTGGGAAAATATAAGCAAACAAAATACCGTATTTTCTCTAATTAGCGCCCCTCTCCAATAAGCGCCCCTCTCTAATAAGCGCCCCCTCAAGCTGAAAATATTTTTATAATCGCCCGTCTCTAATAACCGCCCGAGCGCTTATTAGAAAGAATAATATTTACACGAAAATTAATAAGCGCCCGTGCGGTAATTCGAATTTTGTAGAAAACTCTTTGAGTTGTGGTTTCGACAAACTACAGGCTGCCATGGTTGAAGCAACTAAAGAACTTGTTGATCCTTTTCGGGAGTCAGACATTGAGGAAAATCCTGGCTTTGTTTTCGATACGGACAGTGACGGCGATGAGGACATTGATATAGATATCGAGTAATTTTTGTTTTTACTTTAAAAACGATTAGTTTACTTGACGAATATTTCTCCATGTTTCGTGTTTCTATTCATCTTTTATTTATTATTATGACGGCAGGATACGTTTTTGTAAATATCTAGCAATCTTTTGTTTAATACTTTGACAACCGAATCGAAGATTTATATATTTTGTTTTCATTAAAGCAATGGGCGTCAGCAGTGCAATTTTTTAAATGTACTAAGAATAGCATAACGTAATCGCCTTGACAGTTGACATCCATTTTCTAGATTTTTTTATAAGCGCCTCTCTCCAATAAGCGCCCCTCTCTAATAAGCGCCCCCCTAAACTTCAAAAAAAATTTATAACCGCCCGGGCGCTTATTAGAGAGAATACGGTAAATACATCTCTAACTCATTATATATCCATGGAATTGAGGTTCAATCTTACTTGTAGACCGGGATCCAAGATTTAGCTTAAGCAAAGTGGTAGAAAGACAATTTATACCATTTGATCATCGAATCTAACGACCGCTCTTTAGTTCATGAGTCACGGAGCTCCTTGTCCGCTACCCAAGGGTCCAGGGGTGTAGAAAAATTAAAACTTCATGATAAACATATTTATGATTAGCACTTTGATGGTCAAAATCCTCATAATCTCCCCTTATAGAATAGTCTGGTCTTTGTAAAAAACTTTTGGTACGTGTTAAAGTGATTCCACCTTATTATCGATTACACTCGAACAAACTGTAGGGTTATAAAAGTGCGAGTTATTTCACTTAAAAGATCAAAACATTTTGTTGAAATATGGTAAACCTTTTTGAAACTTTGATTGATTTTAAAACTGAAATGGCTCAACATAGATTGCTAAAACCGTATAAACCATATGCTTGCTATAGTACTTGATAAGGAGGATTCACTTTAAGATTTCATGCCCTAAATATATTTTTATTTAAAATACGAATGCAGAAATTTTACCAACACCGGACAATTTTATAAGGGTCAAAATAATGTAGCTGGCTTCTCGATTAAAAATACTGTCAACTGTTAACCTTTTGGCGCCATTTCAATTTACGATTTTTTTAAAACACTGTCCACTGTAGGTCTACATTTTGCGAAATAACTTCGTAGATACTGACTGACATACAAAAAGACATACATTCTAAAAATTTATCAAAGTCTGCATCTGTTGAGACTAAACTTTTGTCGCTATGGTAACAGTGCATTAGTCTCAAAATTTCATAACGAAATTATTCCCAGTCAATCAAACTTTTTCCATCAATCACTGGCTATTGCAAGACTGTTTTGGCAACATTTTGTTTGTATACAGTGAACGATTAGCAGGATTTTTTTTATGGGAGAGGGGGGGGGGGGGGGGGGGGGGGGTCAAAAAAAAAAAAAAAAAGAAAAGATTTATTTTCTT
>JAUBWS010001230.1:5869-21156 GCA_032270445.1 Darlingtonia californica | reverse complement strand
AGTTCTAACTGAGTTTGGCAGTTTCTGTGCCATAAATGGGAGCAGAAAAAGGGTAACACTCTAAACATTAAATCTACCCAAACATTTCATTTCTTCCTCATGCCAACGAAAAGGAAAAATAGTTTCTCATTAATGACTGCCACTTATACCAGGCCGTGTCACTCACCTACTTATTTGAGTAAGCAGTGCTTGAATGGTTAGAGCACAAGTTTCGTACTCGCAAGGTTCTCGGTTCGATCCGAAATTACGTCCCTGGTAGTAATGAGCTCAGCCTGGGATCAGGTTAAGTGGGCTTGAATTTCATATTCATGTTTCCGTCGAATTTATAATCAGAAAGAGTAGCTGGCGCAGGATTAATCACTGGAAAGAACAAAAACATTACCCTATCTCCTAGCGACTGACCCTATCCTTGAGAGGGGAAATTTCAATTAAAAAACTTACAAAATATCTCAACATTACTCACTCTTTTTGAATTTCCAGCCATTGTGACACTAAATTTGCCTTCTTTGTCATTAAAAGTGGTGTTAATCCGATTTGTCTTTAAGCCCGTTTCGGGATTGATTGCTTCCAAAGGGTTTTCGAATAGCTCGTGCCGAAGATCTTCGTCTCGTTTCTTCGAAACAAAGATACTCAAAGGCATTCGAAGTTGCCTGTAAATAAATGGCAGAATATTGATTGAAAGCTTTATGGTAAAGTAGTTTATTACAAAAATTTTGAAATTATTTTTTTAACACCGTTTTTACGTTGCTGGGAAATGCCTGCCCCTGCAACTATAATACCATTCTACGGCTGTCTACCAAAAAACTACAAAATCATCAGGTTGCGCAGGGTTCGAATTAAGCTTCTGAAGATGGTATCGTAACAGAAATAAGAGCAATAATGAGGTTGTGTTTAGAATGACGGAAAAGGCTTTCTCTAATGAAAGTTGAAGCAAATTATCATGTAATTTGCATTCTTTCATATATATCCATAGTACTTTCTGCCATTATGTTTTAAATATCACAGTATATTTGTAACGTTATTTTTACCGCTCATACTCCACCCACTTGCAAAATCATGAAAAAACGTCTGTGGAGGAGGTCATTTCTATTTAAGCGACACGCAATTCGCGCGTCACTTAAATAGAAATGCACTCCTCCACAGACGTCTTTTAATGATTATGAGAGGCAAACAAGTGAATTATGGATAGCTCTATGCCCCCTTTTCCCATAGACCGTCACATTTTTGTTTCGTAATTTTCAACGACTCTTAAATATGGCATGATGACAATCACTAAATGAATAGTTTTTCCCGAAATACGATTCATCGATTCGAACTGGTATGATACATACCTCATTTTCATAGCTTTATACAACGCAACTGCTACTGGTGAATCACCGTGATTATCGTTTTCAAATTCAATGATCGTTCTAAAAAATACATTCACAAATTGTCTCAACTTTTTTTGTCCATAACATGAACATCTATCCAATAAAAAGAAATACCATATATTCTGGATAAGTGGGACCCTGGATAAGTTGGACTTCATGCAAATCACTATAGTAACATTCGTCAAGTGGGACTGCTAGTTTCGGTCCCCTCAGAGCATAACTCGTACAAAACACTTCGGATAACTGGGACATTCGCTAATTGGGACATTTTTTATCCATTCACTGTATATTTTCATTTGGTCCCTTGAGTGTCCCACTTATCGAGAGTATACTGTACGTTCATCCACGGAGGTTTTGTGATGGATTTCCTAGCTGCGCTATACGGTTACTCTTACAGAACTGGCCATTGTATGTTGGTATAATTTACCAAACCTGCTTGGTTTCATTCACCCTGCAGAAGATTCGAACTTCAGCCTCTAAACTCTAAATGCTATTGAGAAATCGGTAAGAAAATTTGCGCTTGAAGTAACTATCCTTTGGTAAAAAAGAACAGGTACACTGTTTTTCATTTACCTTGAGTTCTCAAAGAACATTCTTCGTCCTCTTCCACAATGACGGAACAACTGAGCAACCTTTGATCGGTAATGACACAATGTAGGTGGTGCACCACTTACCTAAATAAATGGTGAACTAAAATATTAGGATTTCGTCATTTCTATCCGACGATCAAATGTCATATATACAATTGTCTCATGGAGTGCAATACTTATTCCAGACTTAAATTTTCGGACTTAGTTCATTTCGGTACCTAAATATTCACATTCAGAATTTATTTATATCTGTATCTGAATAAGAGTGACCTACCTGAGCACAGGTGAAGGGATTCTGACCAGACATTTCCTTGGCAGCACCTGCTTCATCGATTTCAGCTGTTTGGAAATAATTGGGATAAAAAGCCCCTGCAATCACCAACTAAAAATAGAAAGCAACTTTTAATAGAAAAGAACTCAGAAAGTACCTTTGCAACTGTAAACCTTGACATTTCTGTATGAAAGTTATCCTTAATTCGGTAACAAATATTGCGAGCATTATCCCTCCACACTTGTTTTTCCAGAATTTCAGGAGAATGAATTCTAGTTGATACTGGGATCTACGTTGGATTATACAAGAACTGTTGTTTACAAATTTCAAGCGGGCGGCTAATCAACGAAGCGTAGCGCGTGTAGGCCTCCATACAAAATTTAAGTCTAAATAGTGCGACAACTTAATCGACTTTCCTTAATCTTCCATGGGACTCGAGGTATTTTTGTCTATTTCAACTTGATACAAGTGTGTAGAAGTATATTCTGATGAAGGCTATGGTATAGTCGAAACATGTAAACATGAAATTTAAAAATTATACTAATATTTGTGCTGAAACGAAGTTTTGGACTCGAGGTATGTGATCACCAAACGCACGCATTTTTTTCAATGCCGAAAGCTGTTTAACCTTGACCACAAAAGGTAGGCTTCCATAAAGTGACATAAAATACAAAAACCAGTAGGCCTAGAGTTTTCATATGAGCGTGATTTGAGCGTATTTTCAAAAGAATATAATATCATTGGGGCAAATACCTAAAAATAGCTATTCCTAAACTTTCTTGAAGTCATTTAGATTTTCGTAAATCTTAACAAGAAGATTATGAACAATTTTTTACCTTCAAAACCAATTCATCATCTTTGTTTAGGCCTTCCCTGAAAAGAAAAACATAAGTGAGAAGATAAAAACAGTCCTGCATGATGCTACACAAGGCATGATTTACATCGCTCTCGATTTGTCGCCGCGTAGTTAAGGCTCCTACCAAATAATTCAAAGGTTTCATGTTCTACCCTTTCACGAGGTTTTCTATGATGAAAATTGAAAAGTACAGTTATTGCAGTTCAACCGATTTCATAAGACTCCCTTTTCAGGCCGGCAGTTTCCTTACAATAGCAGTTTTGCAGGGCTGCAGAGGCTAATAGTTGACCATCTAAAAACATCACGAATTTTGATTACAAGACAAGGGTAAAAAACAAAATTTCATAAGACTCCCTGAAATCGTCTGAAAAGATCTTTCTTGGGAAATGTTGTGTAAACCATTTAGCCTTACTTTTTAAATATATTTCTTGGTGCCAAGATGTTAAACGAATACAAGCGGTCTCTCAGTTCCTTTGAAAGCTCATCAATCTAAATAAATACAAATATATTGGGCTTTTCCAGAAAAAAACTTTATACCCTTTGTTGAAGATATCGGACGTCCAGGGCGTGCTCACTGTCAAAATGTGGACGTCCAGGGGGAGATGCTTTGCTGAAAAGCGGATTTCCAGGGGGTCATGATATTTTTTAAGTCCATATCCTCAATATAGGGTGAACAATTTATTCTGGAAAAGCCCATTTTCTGATCGAACCAATTTGAACAGCCAATGGAAAGGTTAGTTTGATCGAAATTTCGACAGAATCTGTCGTCTGTTATTTTAAAGTATGGTCCATCTCAAAGGGGTATGTTTTCCTGTGGATTTTATTTCGAGAAAGCCTGGAACAACTTTCTGTTTATTTATGAATATGTTCAAAAATAAATTTGTTTTCGCAGGTTCACTTTAGCCAGAGGGCGCATAAAATCGATATAAAATTTGCCACTTTCGGCTGGAGTGTTATTTCGTCCGACGAAAGCTGAGACCGACATAGCATGGCTGACAAGGCGCAACTATTTGTACGGCATTTCACTTCCCCCGTTCATTCGTCTTCTAACTAGACTGAAATATTATCAACAAAAAAAACAAAAAAAAACGAAATCCCTACGTCTCTGAATCGGCGTGCTTCGACCATATTATTCCTAGCCCATACATTTTCAGGCTGAAACAAAGATATAGGAAATGCCATTAAATATTTCATTCAGGAGAAACTTTCGGAGTTTAACACGTTCACTGCCAACTATTGGCAGCAATTTCAAACAACCATAGCTTCTGAACAAAAAAACTTTTCTGTCGATTGATATACTCATAATTCAAATTTAGAGCAGTTGTAGGCAGGTAAAAACCGTTGAAACTTAAAACAGCGTGGCAGTGAGCGTGTTGAAAGCTACACTTTATAAGTAGCCTCCTTTAGGCAATAGCCTCCATCAAAATAAGGGATTTGGGATTTTTTGTCAACCAGATAAGAAGAAATTGCCCAGTAAACACGAGTTGTCTTGAGGACGTTTTTTCTGGTTCAAAGACCAGTTTCCTGAGAAGGAACATCTTTGTGTTTTCTAGGTGGAAAAAGCTAAAGCCTAGGGGAAGAATATCGACGCCGTCACAATTTAAACATACCATTCCAAAGCCTTTGTGTTCTTTTCGGAATTTCCAACTCTATAATAAATTAAACGAAATACCAATACATTTGAGTTGTTTACATCGGACAGTTAGTTTTCCCCCAGTAAAATGACAAAAAAACTCAAATAAATTTTTACGACAAACTGTAGCAGTGCAAATTAATTGCAATTATATCTACCCTTCGTGTAGCTATATTTCATATAGTTGGTTGTCATGACTATATCTAATTCAAAACAAGGCCTGAATCGTTAAAATTAGTCTCAGAGAAAATTCTCGGAATTCAGTTATTTACTCGGCAATGGCCGACGCAAAGTAGCTATTTATACTGCAATTATAATGGCCAACCTAAATGGATCTTTACTGCCGACAATTTGTTGACGTATAAATGGCACGATTTTAAATCTAATACTATCTTGATAACTGTGAGCTAAGTTCTTGATAAAGTCATGTAGGCTATTCCATTTACTTTTTATCAATTTGTTTACACATCAAATTTTCTGTAACTACGCTTAAAGTTTAAGAAGGTACTATAATTTTTCCCTATCATAAGGCTCATTTTGAACATAACATGACTTACAAACTGTATCAGGGGTGGGAGCGCAAAATTTTCAAAATCTTAATTATTGCTTTGAATTGATAAAAAATATTGATAAATCATCAAAAAAATTGCTGATTTCAAATTTTCTTAAACCCTATAATATATCAATTTTCCTGGTGTTAAAGGAACATTACCAATAAATTAAGCTACTGCAATGCGTTTAAAAGTGGAATAGTAATAAAAAGGTCTGTTAGGATTTCGATTTATGTAAGCAAACCCTAAATTGGAAACAAATTAAATATTCATCTTCATACAATTAACTAACTAACAAACTGCTGTATTTCGGCATTTTCAGTATGGATTTATTAATTTTCCGACCTAAATAACCCTTTCAAGACGGCATTGCGGACCTCAAATCAACATCAGGTCAGGCAAAATTTCGCCGACCTTCGAACAGATTAGTAGGCACTCAAGTGTCGAACTGAAACTTTATGAATTCCGAGGGCTGTGGATGGATAATGGTGTATACTTCCACTGTTACTAAAATAGTTAAATAAGGAAATTACATACCAAAAATGCATTATAGGAAGCGATCAGATCGCTGCCAGAAAATTTTGCCCAATGCATTTTATTTCTAAAAATAGAAAATTTTATTCATGATTCACTTTTTACTTCTTATGACAATAATATAAAAAAAACTATGTTCACGGGGCAGTAAAGTCAAACTGTACTATGACAGGTTCCTTATGTCGGATAAAAAAACATGAGACGTAAGTAAGAAAAATAATTAGTGTCGGTCTAAAAGTTTTTAACAATTACAAGATTCCTACAGCATATTTTTACAAAACAGGGCAAAATCGTCGAAAAACACAGGGGCAGTAGTTTCTGCTAAGAGGCTAGAATAGCTCATTAAAATGAAAAATGTCATATTTGATCATGGAAGCAAAAATGTGACAGTCTATGGGAAAAGGGGACATAAAGCCAACCATAAATTATCTCTTTACCTCCCTACATCATGAAAAAACGTCTGCGGAGGAGTTCATTACTATTTAAGCGACACACAATGATTTTTCCAGCGGGTGTAGTATGATTGCGGTAAAAATTACCAACCCCCCTTTTCCCATAGACCGTCACAAATAATGATTTTATCTTTACTTCCGTGATTTGATGCGACAATATGAAAAAAACAAGTTGTCGGAAACCAAAACGTTTATCAGTATTTTGATCAGCAAAATGATTGTTTTCAATTTTATCAAGGTCGTAACTTTTACAAACACATTGAAGGGGAATACAAGAATCGATACCATGAGGGGCACTGTGCTTTTCGTCATCCGAAAGTGCATGATGGTTTGCCCAGAGAAACAAGAACTTTAGAGGAATTTTAGAGCTCCTAGATAGCTGGAAAATGCATTGTTTTTTCATAGGTGAAAACATACTAACATAAAATATGACGAGGATCTGCCATGACAATTTCTCTTGTACTGGTGGCTAAATTTTGCTAAATTTTCCTTATGAGATTCTTTAGATTTATAATCGTAGCGGGGAACATGAAAAATAAGTTCCACTCTGACGAGGGAATTAAGGGGGTTTCACATCAATAAGTAAACACATATTTCTGCTTTGTTAACAAAAAAAACAACAGATAATATGGGACAAACATTTTTGGGAGGGCGCTTCAAGCCCTGTAGGCACTAAGGAATTACAATCCTGTTTATTGGCAAAAGTTGCAAACATATTAAAACTGTAACATTTAACCAAAGGCAAAGAAAAGTATGATACGCTTCAAAACCAAATATCAATAAATATTTATATAACTATAATATAATAAAAATTTAAAAACGAAAGGCAAGAAATAGATGTCAGTGGTCAAGGACAGAAAAAATTAATAAAATATAACGCCCTAAGTGTATCAAAGACAGAAAAAACTAATAAAATATAACGCCCTAAGTGCACTACTGTACCAGAGAGGGATTATTATCGGCAAAACAACATTATAAACATTAAATGTTTCTTGAAGAAAATGACGAAGTGGAAAAAAAACAGGGTAGACAGCCAAAGACAGGGTAAAAAACAGGAAAAGAGGAAAAATCTTGAAAAACAGAAAACAACAGGAAAACAGGGCAACTATCAACGTTAAAATCAAAGCAATGACGACTTACGAGTAAGCTTTCAACTCCTGTCGAAACGGTTGCATGAACATGGATTTCAGTGATAAACAAGCACCTGTCAATTATAGAAGGAAGGAAAATATCATTCCTAATCCAATTCAAACTTGGTACTTACTTAGTTTGCCATGAAAGATTTCAAACAAATGACAATAACATGATGACAACAGTTACCATAGTAACTTTCTGACGTCAGCATACATGCCGAAACGTTGTTTTTCAGTTCTGTTTTTTGTCCGAAACTCACTTCGGGAGGAGGCTTAATGCAGGGGTCACCACATGTGGAGCCGTGGCCGAGTGGTTAAGGCGGTAAACGCTAATAAACTGGGAGTTCTGAGTTCGACTCCCGTGCGAGAATTACGGTAGTGAAATTTGACAATCGCTGTTAATTTCCCTAAGGTGTTCCCAGGAACGAAGGACCCTCAATTGATACCAGTTCATGAAGAACTGAAGAGGAAATAATCAAGTCACGCATTCTAGGAGGTTCTAACTGCAGGGGAATTCTGCTCCATTTTTGATATCACTGCATTTAAAATATTCCTTGTTTACAATTAGAATTTTCAACCAGTAAGATTTTAATTCCATTTCAATTTTAACTACTATATGGTAAGACAACATCACAAAAAACATTTATAACAAATAACAAGGTCATTGAATTCCCCCCGTGACCATCAACAAATTTTCATGATCTATAAGACTTTCTAAATAAGGCTATGCTCAAGTGTTCTAGCCAGATTTCCAAAACCATCAAACAGTATACGCGAAATGTTAATTTACCTACAAACCATCACAACATCTTACCTATCACTATGCATTCTTCTAACATACCAAACGCGTATCCGATAAGAAGCAGTTTACCAATATATACATCGACAGGTAAGGTTCCCAAAACACGGCCAACGAAAGTGAGGTCCCCGTCGAGAGGGTTGAGTCTGTCACCTTGTTTAACCGTCAAAGCTCCAACCTGCAATGAAATGTGCTCTTTTTACAGCTTTGGGATCCTTAAAAACACATTTTTAATCTAGTTCGCCCTTATCTAATGATACACAGATGAAATTCGAGGTTCGAGGGAGACGTTTTCTGACGATTTCAGCAATCTGCTTTGATCACACAAAATCGAAAACATTGATGTAGTTCAGCTCCTCCATTGATTATCACCATGACTACGATTATTATCAACACAATCCGTAACACAAGAAAATACAGTGTGAAGTTGATAGGCTTCTTTACGGGATATGTCATAACTTAGAACAGGCGTATTAAAGAAAAAATGACCTAGCGGCCCGATGGTTTTCTCAGACGGGTTCATAAAAGGAATGTCGGTACATGACCGTGTACTTTATCAATGATACGCAAGATGACACCACAATGAAAAGAAGGCCACCCGTTAACTACATACACAGAAATGTTGAGCATGAAAAGGCGTACAGCAGGTGGGTAAAAGGGAAGAGGTGTTGGGGACAGGGTGAATTGTTCATATATTAAAAACCCGTATCCCTGTTAGCACAAGTGACGTCATTGAACGAACGTCGAACGACGTCAAACTAACGGTCTTGTGCTAACTCGTATAGTACCTCTTTCAGCATAAGGATCGTTCGTTTGACATCTGACGTACTTGGCGGTTCTAGTGCAAGCTGCAAAATCATAGCTGGTGGGCCAAGCTCTAAAAGTTTCACTTGCAAAACGATTTGCTCCAATGGTGCACGCTAAAAATGAAAGAATTAACTTTAACCACTGCAGTGCCATTAACAAAAATATATTATGGAGCTTTAAACTTTTTACTTTCCTAGGTCCCTGGGTAAGAACCTAAGAGCTCCGCGACCCATGCGCCAGGGAGCGGTCTCTGGTCTAGAAATAGACTATATCCAAAGATTCCCAAAATGTTGAAAATTGGTGGCACAGAATTGCTTAAGCGAAAATAGAGATAAGAAAGCGAATTCCATGATAATGTTGGTTCAGTGAACCAGGATGGTCGTTTTCATTTCGTACGACAAACAATAATAACTCGTGAAGCGCCCTTCCCTATACTGTACTTGCATTGTTACTCATCTCCAAAATACATTCCAGCTCAAATGAGACCCCTCTTCAGTCTTTAGTTATAGTTCATTGGATTTTTTGCGTGTTAAACTTAACCATCTTTCTAACAAACGCAACCATCAAATTGACGCCCAATACCAGAATAAACCCCCTCAGAAAGCCTGCTATCAAATATGCTATATTTTCGAAGTCCAACTAAAATATTTAATTGTGACGGTCTATGGGAACAGAGGACATAAAGCCAACCATAATGAAAATGACGCTTAAATAGAAATGCACTCCTCCGCAGACGTTTTAAGTAATTTTGCCAGCGGGTGGAGTACCATCGCGGTAAAAGGTTCCCTTGGACCTTCACAATTATAGACTTTCAAATACATACCTTCATTTCTGGCGTACAGTAGTCATCCAGATCATCCACCATCCTAGCAGAGATCATTCGAAAGCAATGTCCATCTGATACACGACCAGCACGACCTAAAAAGAGAGTAATCTAGAGTTAGTCATTAAAACCAGCACTATAAAATATAATTCGTTGTTCTACTAGATTAGGTATATCCTAAGTATTTTATCAGAAACACCAGAACTAGTGTGGCAACTTTACATAAACATCAACTTCATCTTAACTAGCTACATTACTTGGTTTCTGCTTCTGTTGAATACCATCTCAGTAACTAACTGATCGGACAAAAAAATGTCGGACAAAATTTTTCGTCGGACAAAAGTGACGAAAATTCAATTTCCAAAACTTTGGTTTTAAATAAAAATCACACGAATCATGGTGTCTACAATGTTTTAAAGCAATGAAAAATTTGGATGGCCAAACTTTTTCGTCGGACAAAATTTTCGTCACCGCCGGAAAAATTTCGTCACTTTTGTCCGACATGGCTCCTGTACGCTGGGAAACAATAGGTGGCAAGTCGGTAATAGGGAACGATTCCAGGTGGCAAAATCGACACGCAGCGCATGTAGGAGTAGTATATTTTCATTCGTTGAACAGACGCACGCAAACTACAAATCTTCTCGACTTTATTCTGATGACTCTGAGGGCTGGTATGAGTTGCATTCAAAACGTCAGTAAAACCACAAACTAAATCTTAACTCAAAAATACATTGTGTAAATTTGATGTTTTGATTGTACATAGATAGCTAGTTATTAATATATTAAATTTCATGACGTCATAATTGATTTTTTTGTTAATATCTCATGCTAGACACAATTTTTCAACTTTCCACAGTTATTTCTAATATCACCAAAGTACGACGCTTCTTTTAAGCTATATAAGAATTTTGTTGGGTGAGTGCAACTGGTGTGCATACGTCACGGTAACGTTTGGATGTGCCGTAACACGCCTGAATGACGTCACGCTACACCTCTTAATTCCACTAACAATAGAACATACCTTTTCTCTGTGTCAAGGATGCTCTGGACGCCCACCGTAACGTCAAGCGTTGATAGTTCGTATCAGGGTCGACTTCATTTTGCTTTGTCAAACAAAAATCAATAACTGAGAAAAAAGAGAAAAACGTGGTTAAGATAATTCAAGAATTTCAAGTTCGATAAGTACTTCAAGAGGATTTCAAAACTAAAAACTACCCGGTGTGGCTCTGTGTGGAGTAGCCCCTTTTCTTATAATACCTTTTAGTCGCTACGTAAGTTGAAATAATTAAAGATGTAAACAAAGAATGCTTATCTGGCTATACTGCACCCAGCTGGTATTAAAGTACTTTTTTTATCTCCTCCTGGTCTATCGACACACGTCCAAAACCGAGTATGTCAAAATCGTAAAATACGGAGCATGCGCAGTAGCTGTTACAGCGACACTATCATAACAACAGAATCATCGCAACAATAAGAAAAAAGAGCCAATCATGTAGCTTTGTTTCGCACTATCAACCAATCAGCGTGACTATTTATAACACTCGAAGTTTAATGTTTATAGTTTCCAGGCTTCCAAATTACTTACCTTTGGATGTCTGCAGATAGACCAAGTGGAGGGCAAAAAAAAGCCCGAAACGGTTTATCGGATAGACTAAATAGGCTCCCCTTAATTCGGGAACTGTCTATTACTTACCTTTGGATGTCTGCAGATAGACCAAGTGGAGGGCAAAAAAAAGCCCGAAACGGTTTATCGGATAGACTAGTATTAAAGGGATGTGTTGCTCAGTTAATACGTAGGACTAAATGATAACATACCATATTTGATATCAGGAACAGTGATTGAACTTTCTGCTATGTTTGTTGACAAAATCACCTGAAAAAAGGACAACGAACTAAAATGAATTTCCCTTTCCAGACGAAAAAAAGGAAAGAAAATTACTATTTTCAGTTGAATTTTTGCCAAACTTTACTCTCGAACTAGACCGATTCAGAAGCTCAAATTAGGCTCGTTGGAAAGATAAAAGTGTTTTTCTTCATTTTGGTGTTTTAAAACTGCACCTTCCTACAAGGTAAGGCTCCGCCCCTTACAACCCCGTGGGCCGTGGCACGAGTTAATGCATTCGATAATGCTCCACCATCAGCCATTCGAGTAATAAGTACGCAGTCATAAGAACTTTTCTGATAGGTCATATGAAGAAAACAAGAAAGGTTTTGTTGGTTCATAAATGTACTTGAAGAGTGCCACAGCGTAGTAATTCAGGGGTTGGCAAATAAATTTTAAAACTTGTAGGTTAACGTACTTCCGAACAAAATTACAAGTACGTGTTAAGCGTATGTATACTAAAAACATCAATGAAGGATAACTGAAACATGCTATATAAGTGTTAGTGGAAATCGTTTGACGTGTATTTTCTTGTAAAAAAATATGTAGATTTAACTTTTTAAAATTACTTCATATACGAAGAAACATTTAAGAAAAGATGCTCGTGAACGTATTTTCAAAAAAACGACATTACTGAAATTGTGAATTTAACCATATAAGTACCGATGATAACTATATTTGTAATGGAATTTTATTACCGGCGGAAGCGTGCCGACTTCAATCCAAACAAAATTCTTATTTATGATTGGCTCAGAACGTTCGAAAACTATTTGGATTTCACAGGGAAGACCGCCTAAACGTCATTACAACACGATCAGAAATCTCATCACTTTTACGTCACATACGAATACATTGCAATGTCTTCTTTTTGCTTTGTTTACAAAAATGAAGTAGAAAATTTGACCTTTGACTTTGAGTTTTATTTCCACAATCGAGAGAAAAATGAACGAAAAAGAAGAAAAACATGACTCAGGTAATAAATACTCTACTGTTTTCTCGGGCAACACCTTATATTAACCTCCGTCACGTATTGCAAGCTCGGGAAATACTTATGACGTCGGTTAATTTTTTCCGGCATTACCCTTGCAAACAGTTAGTAAAGGCTTAATTTTTTTTACGGTATTTGACCCCTAGAAGCTCCGCAACCCATGCACCAGGGAGCGGTCCCCGGTCAAGAAATAGACTATCTCCAAAGATTCCCATAATGTCGGAAATTCCCGGCACAGGAGTGGTACATCAAGTACATACGTACACAATGATAGAAAACGGACATCCCATACGACGGCTCAATTCAATTAAGGAACGAAAGTAATATCTTTATAAGAATGTTACCCACATAATAGAGATTTCAATGTATTACTGCTTTTCTACCGCTACAAAGATCTATGTTTACCTTTCTTTCATAAGGACCAGCCGTTATAAAGACTTGATTTTGTTCACTTGTTGTGATGGATGAATGTAATGGAATAACTCTTAATCTAAATAAAAGTTGTAGACAAAAGTTTCACTTATACAGGACGTAATATTACTTTCATGTATACTAACACAACCGACCCAGAATGCTATTTAAACGATCATGTAACGTTACAAAGAAGTTGAAGTGAAAAATGCTGAAGAAAGGATTCGTAGCAGTTGGGTAAGATAATTTATTAAACTTTTGTCAATACATGGAACAGTGGCTCAGTGGTTAAGGCGTCGGACTCGTGATCCAATGGTTGTGAGTTTAAACTGGCCATTGGGACATCTGTGGTGAATTGTTAATTTCACAGGTTATCGACCTTTCGTAGATATGTCATCAGATTTTATAACAATCAAGTCCTGAGGCACTACGGGGCGCCAAAATGGATTATATTAAAGAGTTAATAAAAATTTCATTTCGCCCAGAAATAAATTCCCATGAAAAAAATTCCTACAAAATTTCGTCCTTTAAAAAGCAGAGTTTCGATTACCTTTTAGATTCTTCGATATCGGCCAAATATTTCTTCATCTCTTTTATCTCCGGTAAACCTAAAAAAACAATCGATGGTTTATGATCTGCAACAATTAGTATCTGCGAAAATAAGCACCATTGAAAAGTTATATGAAAAACAAGCCACTAAAACCAGTTGTATTTCAGTACATTAGCACAAAATGGCGGTTCTCAACCTAAAACCCACAAGACTTAAATGCTTAGAGCTTTAAACACTACCTGGAAGGAAACACAAAACTGCTCCACGTTTTTCAAGCATTGGCCCTGCACTTTGTGCGCTTTGTACTTCATCTTTATCCAAAACCATGATTAATTCACGACATAATCGGTAGCACTTGTCCCCAATATGAGGCTCCATAATGTTCTGCTGTGGTATCTGAAATCAATCAAAGAAAACTAATTACGGTTTAAGTTTTAAAGCAAAAGTAACTCTTGGGGGATTATCACACTGTTGACAACACACATCCTTGAAAAAGGGAGTAAAGAATTTGGTAAGTCAGACAAAACTAAGCCCGATTTTTCAAATAATGTTGAGGCGTTGAGATTATAACTGAAAAAGTTGTCCCGAGTTTGCAGTCAGGAGTTTCTTTGTAGTGATAATTCGCTATTAACTGTTAATTCTTCAACCCCCATTAATCCATTTCAACAAATTCACTGAAACTAAAAGTCTATACAAAATTTTCAATCATCTTGAATAGTTCATCGTACGAAGATCATCACATTCTTGATAAGCAAAATGACTATACCTCACTCAAGCCAGAAATATCTTCAAAATAATATTCGTCCACGTCAAACATTTTCCCTTCTACAGAGATGATCGGTGCTCCCGCTTGCATTCCGTTGATCAAGATGGAAAAGTAGTTGGAAAAGAGAGAACAGTCAACTGTGGCTGACATCAATACAACCTATAATTGAAGTACAATTCTTTGTTAACTGGTTATTGTGATGTTAGCGTGCTAATACAGCTTAAATATGGTGATTTGTTGTGCTAAAAAGCCAGGAACAAGTGTGTAATAATTATCAGAAGTGCACGAAGTTTATACAAGATATACTTGTGACCTTAGGGGTACCTCTTCACTAGGGTCTGGGGGCTGCATTTATTTTTTAAATTTCAATTGGCCAGTGAGGTGAGGCTAGTGACGCATAGTGACATTGCCTCCCCTGTTGTACGCCCGAATTCTTTTTATTTCTTCAAATTTCCTCTTTTTTATTGCAGTTTAATTAGTGTTTTTCCTTCAGCTTTATCACTGCTTTTTCTCTGACATACGGGCTTGATATTTTTTTTCAAAATTTTCTCTCCGGTTGATATATAACCTTTCTAATTACGAGAATATTTAAAATATAAAGTACAATTTTGTACCTGGGAATTATTTTCAAAGGTTTAAGGGTCACGTACTTCTTGGGGTGTACCTAGTTATATTTGAAACATTAAACATTTTAACCCTCTTTCGATCAACGGACACAATTGGGAACATGGAAAATTCCACGATCCTGGACCCTTAGGGCATGGCAGATAAGATAAGTGGGAGATTCTTTGACATATATACCAGGGAAGGGCATTGGGGGGGGGGGGGGGGGGGGGGGGGGGGGGGGGGGGGGGGGGGGGGGGGGGGGGGG
>JAUBWS010001118.1:22980-34594 GCA_032270445.1 Darlingtonia californica | reverse complement strand
TCTTGAAAGAATTTTTCAACTTCTCACATTAGTGAGGTTAAGCAAACCAAAATCTAGGACGTACCGGCAACCGAACTTAGACACTGAACGTTTGTGCTGCTGAAAGTTGCTTAAATACTTATTTCCAGAACGGCTGTGCAACGTCATACGGCGTAGATTTTGGTTTGCTTAACCTCACTATTACTTGATAAAGAATTTCTAAAAGTTGTGAATTGAACACAATGTATCTGAAATTTAGAAACTGGAAACATTTCACATATGCGACATTTCATTTAACGGTTGGAAAGGTGATAGCATTATTCTTGAATACAAAAGTCATTCCAGCTCCTGTTCAAATTTTTCTGATGCCCATTAGATAGAAACGTATTGTTGGAAAAAATATGACGAGAAAATAAACAATACTTACCACTAGCCCATTTAAATTTTCTCTTAGCGACTGGAACACGTGCAACTAAAATCAATAAAGATTAAAGTTTGAAACATATTTTAATCATCATGGGATCAACCTATTGTTATTCTAATGACCAATAATTATTGCAATAGTAGGATTATCTTGGAATGATAGGATTATTTTCCTACAATATTTGCCAAAACTACGCAAAATGGATATACAGGAAAAGTAAACATTCCTTGTTGATTCGACACATTGAGCGTTGAATATGGCAATTCTACCACTTGATGCTGAATTTGAAAAAACAGTGAAAGAATTCTCTTATAAACTATTTACTTTCAAACATTTCTTGTCAATTTATCAAAAATTTCATTTCGAACATTAGGTAATTCGTGTAAAAGACATCTTTCTCAATGATATATTTATAGCCTAAAAATAAAAATCCAGATATTGTGATTTGCGTAGTTAAATTAGTTTTTCAAAAATTTAAAATTACGCCAATTCTGTCTGACGGAAAAATATCCGATCTATCTTCCGCTGAGGTAATCATTTAAATCATACCTGTGAAACAGTTGCCGCCAGAGTGGCGATGGACGAGCTCGAGAGAGATGATAGGTCTTCTTGTGAACCCATAGTTTTTGACCGACCCAACATTGACGTTAAAAGTTGACTCTGCCTCCTGGGTTTACCAGAATCCGTTGTTTCAGTGAATGTTAAGTTCGGACGACCCAGGGCCGGTTTGGACGATACGGATCGATTCACGCTTCCGGAAGAGCTAGACGGTTTAATACGTGAATCGAAGCTGTTAAATGTGTCTGTTCTCCGAGCACCAGGCAAACTGATGGAAGAGCTACTTGATTGAAGCGGCGTCGGTGATGGGGATGGTGAGGGAGCGTCGACAGAATTTTGTGGTGAAAACGACAAATGGTTCACTATGATTTAAGATATTAGAAGAATTAGATTTTCTTAAATTATATGCTACATATTGGTACGATCAAAAAAACTTCGTTAAACTCTTATGGCACTTTGAATTTTAATATCATGATTAAAATAAAAAAATCTACATGAGTTGAAAGTTCATTAAAAAATCAGACCTTCGCAGGAGGGGTGACTTTGAAGACGGATGAATATTGATTTTACGCAATTGGAAGCTTAGTATGACATAAATAAAAACTAAAGTAAAAAAAAATACTCACCTTCTACAAGACACTGTTCCAGAACATCCCTGGAAATAAAAAAAATAACGATATTCATGAACTAGTTCTATACTAACATATTGCAATAAGAAATTTAAAATGGATGGGCAAATAATATGAAATTTTTACCTGGCTGAAGTGACGTCAGCAGTTTTTAGTTCAATTGGTGATGCAGCCTGATAAGAGAAATAAAAATAAAACATAAACCTAACTAATAAAAAATGGGTAAAACACATTGTCGATCCCATTCACTTGAAGTGTGGTATGTAAGCCTATATTCAGGTTCTTATGTAGACAAATTAATAGCAACAGGAATCACGTGTTTAAAACAATGGCAAACGTAAAACACCTACCTTTAGTTGACCACATTCATCCAAGGATTCGATAACTTCCTAAAATGTAACAAGGTATGAGCATTGAATTACGAATAGACTACTGCAATTAAATTTGTAAATTCGAGAAGTAACTTCGTAAAAAGTGTTGGAAAACAGAGAACAGGGCTTGTTCTGGTGGCTCAGTTCGTCAAACAATAGCCCTAGAAAGGTTAGGTCATTCATTTGGTTCGAATCCCAAAAGATATACCGATTTTCAAACGGTCGCTTATCAAAAAACATTCGAACAAGGTTTTTCTTCAAATCGGGGAACATATTTGAAACCTAAGGAATAACTTCTCGAGGCTTTTGGTAACATAATACAGTGTGGCTCTTTTGTTGCAACGGACCAGAGTTGGTTACAAAGCTTTGGGATAGGAAAAATATTATTTTCTACTGGGTCAAAGTAATTCAGTTTAGTCGGTATTATTGTTTAATGCGAAAGATAGTTGATTATTCAATTGAGCGCTTGTTATTCCAACACAATTCATAGACTCCCCTACTGAAAACTTTCATGGTGCAAAGATTTTTGCTTACCCTCATTTCGGCTACAATACGGTTCTTATCACTAAACGTCCTGTAAATGTTTTCATCTGCGCTTTGTAAATAACCTAAAGCAAATAAGAAGAGGAAAAATATTTGAAAAATAGGCAAAAGTAGGTCAAATAGAAAATCGGCCCCTCTTACCAAAATAGTTTCAATAGACTTCCTTTGACAGAACAAAAGATTTGGTCAATTCAAGTTTGAAAGTTAAGTATTATGCCAATCATCATACCAGAGTCCCTTTGTTAGAAAATAAAGGCCAGCGTCCGTAGCTCGAGAAAAATCATTTACAGGAGCCAAATAAAGTGAAACTTATAAACTTTAAATTATCATATAAGAATTAAAAAAAAGAATGTTCATAAAATATTTGTTCTACTTTGTCAGACAGATTTTCAAAAGACATATTTTTGCGCAATAGGGATAAGGAAAAGAGTGCATTAGATTCACATAAAACCCAAGATGATGTTTTTAAAAAATTTTACAAAAGAAATTAATAAATACCCGGGTACTTATTGGGTAGGTAGGATTTGATCAATCGAATCTTTTATTCGAAAAAAAAACATAGGGTCAGTTTTCTCCTAAAGTTGGGCCTGTACTTTCAAAAAAAATGTTACATACCTATCAGCTCTTTGAGTTTCTGCATTCGTTCTTCTTCTTCTCTTTTAGCCTCCTCTTCATTGTCAGTTATTTCCTCTATAAATTTGAAACAATCAAATTGTCTTTGATTACTCACACTTTTGTGAAAGCTGTATGGTCGTTAGGCCAAATTAAACGATCAAAATCAACTAATTCATGGAAAAATCGAGAACAAATTTTTCAAAACGAGTGTATTTCATGTGTTCCATTAAATTTATTTGTCACTTCGAACATGCGAAAAAGGAGGTTTTTGTTCCAATTATTGAGTTTCCTCATTCTGAGTTTAACCAATTTCAAAATTAGCAAGACCTCAATAATTGACTGGGAATTAGCATTTCCATTCGATTTCGAAGTTAGCGAATGTTACCGTATTCGCAAATAAAGATAACCGTAAAAATAATGATGAAATAATTGTATTGCTTGATTTAACCCATTAAGTGGCCTCAATTGAAGGTTAGCAGCTTCAACGGTCGGGTCCAAAACTGATCGTAATGGTTTAAAATCTTACCTTCCTCATCTGGACAATCTTTTATATAATTCTTCAATTTTGCCATATATCTAAATCAAAGAAACATATTCAATCCTATTCTTACCTTGAATGGGCTTTTCGAGAAAAAAATGTTTACCCTATGTTGAGGATATGGACTTACATTACAAATATCATGACCCCCTGGATGTCCAAAAATAGTAACTCAACTCCCTGGATTTGCCCTATTTTCGCATTGACAGCCCTAGAAATCCGCTTTTCAGCAAAGCATCACCCCCTTGACGTCCACCATTTGTGACAGTGAGCACCCCCTGGACGTCCAATATCCTCAACATAAGGTATAAAGTTTTTTTTCTGGAAAAGCCCAATGTGTACCTGGAAAAACCAGAGCGTAGTATCAATGAGAATCATGAAGAGAAACCTATAGAGGATCTTATGAGTTGAGTAACCCCAGTGGGAAAAATCCCAAAAAAAACCCATGTAGGTTTTTTACTAATTTTGCCCACTGGGACAGCATCTATATAAAAAAATAGACAGCGTCTTATAACACAGCTACAGATTCACAAAAATAGTCAAGGAAAACTTTACGCAATTACGAGTTCAACGAAGACGCTTTTAACATAAATACTTACTTCGACATAACATTGCTTGGTACGTGGACCATAACGATAGTGTTTTGAAAAGATGGACACAAGAATATAGTGTGTGACCTTGTGATTACTTACTCTTTTTTGTCTTTATAACTATCACAAACAATGTCATATATTTGTGCTGCATCTTTACTTGTGCTGACAAGAAACAATGCTTTACTATCTAAAACAACAAAAGAAAAAGAAAACATAAACAAAAGTTTAAAATGCTGTTAAAATATATTTATAAAGGATTGCCTTGGAATTAACCAACCTGTAAATCTAATAAAAAAATATTTTTCTTTCTTCTAATCACCTGGGAAGCAAAATACGTCTTATATGGGTCGAAATAACTGCCGGTCATCATTAATGCTCAATGCCAGTGACCGACCACTTTATTTGGCTAAAGATTTTAAATCTGTCAAAATTTTCATTGCTAAAATGACCAAACACTTTAAAAGACCTTATTCCGACCCGTGTCTTATGAGAGTTGGGTCATATTGTAGTTCAAGTAGACTGTATACATACCTGTAGCTACTTCTCTCACCATCAAATTCTTTAATGATAAAACAGGTGCCTGGAACAAAACACAAATGGTATGATAAATATGGCAGTACAGTTTTCCTAAGAAATTGACCAAAATTTGCCAATATCATAGAATTCAATCTCTCTCTCATAATCAAATTCCAGAGATTTTAAAAACGAGGCTTTGAATCGGTAAAATTAAATTCCATCAAAGCTAAAGTTCATCACAGTATCAACCAAGGATGTGATTTTCATTTCTTCTTGGAAATGTAGCTTATTAAGCATGACTGAAAATTACTTTAAGGGCAGAAACTTTCGCGTGTCGCGAATTTTAAGTTTTTTCAGCTCATTAGCCCGACAGATTTATGAAAACTATTAACAATACTTTTGCAAAAGTATATTTGGAGACTTTTACCTGAGAAAATTTCGCGTTTTGGTTATTCTTAAAAATTCCAAAGGTATATAAACTTTCGCGAAAATGAACGAAAAACGCAAAATGCGAAAGTTTCTACCCTTAAAGCATGCATTTCCATTCAATTGAAATGACAACCGACTACAACCGACATAAGATCGATTTTCAGTCCTGTTCAAACTCACCTTATTTTCCGCTTGTAACAATTGAAGTTTAGCGCCGTTATCTTGGAAAAATATTATTTTTTCCGCTAACACAACCATCCGCGTTTCTAAAATTGTGTAGAAAGAATATTAATAATAAAAATCTTGCACATTTTAAAATTACGTGAATACCCTGCAGATCAGGTGCACATTTTACAAGAATGACGTGAAGCAAAAAACATAAACGATCCATGAAAAGCTAAGGCAAAACATCAGACATATGTTTTTATCTGAATGACTTTCCAGACTAAATTTACGCAAAATATCACAAAAGCGACAATATCGCAAAATTAATTCCACGCGAAAAAGTCTATTCACATTAGGGATCATTCGAGATGACTTAAGTCAATTATCCGGTAAATAAAATAGACTTTGGTAGTTCTATGACACATGATATAGGTTGATTTATGTGGACATTCAATTTCCACCAGCTTCGTGCATAATTCTTACAACAGAGATTTACAAAATGCTGGTATCTTGCTTCACTTACCAAAAGACTTTTTCTTTTCCCTGAGTACTGTCTTTTTATCGCATAGTAATTTACTACGTCTATGAAATAATTTATTAGCTCTGTACACCACTTTCGTTTGTCCATTTTTTATCTCCACAACATTCTTCCGATCCAAGTTCTTTTTCAATATTTCTAATTCCTAAAACAAAGTTAAGGTCAAGAGTGCAATTTTATGAATTAGTATAAACTCTGTCAGTGCCAATGCACAGTTCTGGACACCTAGCTGCTCTGCAACACATGCACCATAGAGCGGTCCTGGCCATTAAAAAATGTCCAAAGATTGCGGCAGAATCTTGAAGTAATTCAGCACTGAAAGAGTAAAGAATTCATATTAGCCTAGGGTAACCCGATAAGTTCCGCAGAACTATTATGAATGTGGAACCTATATTCCAATTAGTTAAAGGGAGACACCACCTTAAGCCTCTTGAAAGGGTCGAACTAGGAACCTTTTAGTTCTGACCTCAAGACATCACCCACTCGGCTATGTTTCCACTATCTACTGTTTATTGACATTTCCTTGATTGACACAACGTCATAACCTTTCATCAGTCATAAGTGATAAATGATTAAGAAGTTATAAACGTGAAGTTAATCTTAAAGATATTGGTTTGAAAATTTCTTTCGAACTCATTTCATAAATACAACCCTCTAGAATTTATTGAGTGGAAGTGGCTAAATTTACAATTCTCAGGTTTGCTGTTCAAAGGAAGGTTAGAGGAAAGAAAAATACCTTTCGCTGTTCATATTCGTTCACTGCGTCATCTACGGCAACCAGTACATCCTAAAATGTGAAACGTAAATGTGAAACCTATCAAAGCGTGCAAAATATCCGAATACGGGTCCGTATATTACCATATAAGGAAGAAATGAGTCCATATACGGTAATATACGGGATCGTATTCGGTAGAATTTCACGCTGTGAATGGTATGGAGCTTCTTTAAATGCTCAGGCAAAATGACATCACTAATACAAGAACATAACGAAACGCGCAAATATCAAGCCCTTTCTTAGAAGAAAAGTGTGTCCGACTTTCGGACGCTGCCCTTCTTAATTTTGTCATATAAAAGTTTCATTATATCTAAAGCTCTTAAAACTGGCACCTACGTAGGGGTGCTGCTTGGTTATAAGTGCCCTTTTACTTTGAAAAATGCCCTTTTTCCTGTTAACGGACGCTGCCTTTATTTTCTAAAATAGGGCCCGAATATTGTTTCATAAAGTTCAAAGAACATGATCAGACCACCTCATTTTCTTGTGTGAATAAGCGAGGCAAATATATCTAGATGAGACGTTCTACCGAGAATATCTAGAGATTATTTATAGATATTCCCGTGGAAAATTCAGCGGTCGAGAATTATTGAAAAATTAACCTTGTTGTCATATTGGTAAACGAACCATACACGAAGTTCTATTAAGTACACAAAATGTAATTTCTTTATTCATCCGCTATGTATAAGCGTCCAGATCTCTTTACCCCAATGAAATAACAATTTGCAAGTCATTTTTACCTACGCAAAACTCGTTAAGTAAAGAAAATCTTACCTTTACTAAGCGCAAGGATGTTTTTAAATCGTCGTAATCTGGTTTCGATTCTAGCAGAGAGTAACAGAAGTAAAATTATCATAAGTTCGATTCAAATGGCAAATAATTAGTAAATTCTTTGTTTTTTATTTCAATTTTTCTCCTAGCGAGTTATTTAGGGAAATATTCTCCAGTTCTCATGGAAAGATATATGGATGACGTTGCTAATGAATACAATGACATTGTATTAACGCAGAGCACTACTAACGTCAATAATAGAGAAATGAGGAATTCAAGATTTTCTGCTTCACCTTATAAACCAATCAGCATTAACTAATAACAACAAATTTTTTGTTCATAGTTTAAATGTCTCACTATACTGACCTTTGAATGAAAGCCAACAGACCATGTGTATGGCAAAAAATCTCGAAACGGTCTATCAGGTAGACTATAATTCAGAATATTGTAAGTTTTCTTACCTTTGGTTGCTTTAATGATAGCTTCAATCAATAAAGGATATTTGGTCATTCGAATTGTGACGTATGTTATACATTCTGGAAGCGTTAACCTCCTCGACCTTACGTTCAATAAACATTTCTAAAGGAAAAACACAATTGTCAAGACCCAGTGGGCAAAATTAGTAAAAACCCTATGTGGAAGAGTGTTTTTCTTTTTTAACCGGCACGCAAGATTGCGTGCCGTTTAAAAAGAAAACACTCCTCCACATGGGTTTTTCCACGATTTTGCTCACTCGGGAGCAACCCTCCTTGTAGTTTTTCCTTTGAGACATTATTTCAAGCTGCCCCTTGGTTTTTTTGTTACTAGCATATCATTCGTTTTCTTTTTCTTCTTTTATATTATCCATGCATAGAATTTAGTATGATTTTGTATAATTCTGTATAATGCGAAGCAGAGTTGTTTGAAAAATAATAATTTTTAAGTTTATTCTTGATCATTTGAAACTGCTTTAAAAAAAATTGAAATTACAAAGTTACAAAGCCAAGTTTTTATGAATGATCACAGACAAAAATTATGTTAAAAAACTATAGCCGACATCTTTGAAAGCCTTTCGGTTACAAGTTTTTATGACCTAGAACAAAACGGCAGCTATTTACCTTAAAAGGGCATTATTATTAATTGCGAACAAAAATGAGGGGGGCATAAAATAATTCGACATACGGCCATCAAAAGCCAAAATTGTGCAACTTAAGCACAAAATCAGGGAATATATTATGTAAATTAACAATAAATTAGGTCGCAAAATGAACATTTTCGCGATATTTTTTGTTCGCAATACCCTTAATAAGATAGTTATAGCTCTAGCTTTGACAAAACAACAACAGTAACACAACACGGTTATGCATACCTTCATACAAGCAGCAAATCTTTTATCCAATTTCAAATATTCTTTATGTTTAGAAACAGCCGATAAGTGTTTGCTACAAAATTTACCATAAGCCGCTTTCAGACGTTCACCTTTTTCACCTCCAAACTAAAAACAAAAAAGTCTCTATGCCAAGGTGATGTCAACGATAAATCCCAGTACATCCACAAGGGAGTAATTGTAGAAATGAAAAGATAAAGGTTCCACACACTTTTGAAGCAAGCAGTAAACCTAAACTGGCCATATCAGCGAATGCTTATTTTATGATATGATTATTTACTCAGGATAGCCTCTTCAGTTCTTCATGAACTGCTATCAATGAGGGTCCCGCCTTCAAGGAAACACCTCAGGGTACCATGCAGAATTAACAGTGATTGGTGAAATTCACTATGGAAAACCTTGCAAGGGATTCAAACTCGGAACCCCAGTCCAGGCGACCAGCTCCTTAACCACTTGGCCACGGCTCCACTAGCCTGTTAAATCTCTTGTAGATGATATCCGGCTTCTTTCGGTTCATAAGAAAAGCATCAATTCGGATCACAGCATGGTATACAGAATCCAAGTACTGATTTAGATTCATTTTCACAGGGAAAAAGTTTACAGTTCCACATAAAAAATGTCAGCAATGAGGGTCGTGCCTTTCTGGAGGGACCGTATGAATCACGGAAATCCTATTGAACGCTCGGGACCTTAGTGTTCTATCCACTCGGTCACAGATCCACAAAATATAAAAAAATCTTGGAATAGGCGTACTTACAAATTCTCGTAATATGTCACCGACGATTTCGATACAATAATTAGGGCTGCTCTCCTGCCTTTCTCTCAATGCTTTTAGAAAACCACCTAGATTGAAGATCCAAATAAATTTGAAATTACCGAAATAAAAAAGTAATCCTTGTTATCTTAGTTATCTCTATATAGTATGGATTGCCTAATCGGCCAATGACAGTCACATTCCACATATGAAAGAAATTAGTCCATATACGGTAATATACGGGAATTTCGCGCTGCGAGACCTAGATAACGAATAAGCACGTAAATAATATATATACATAGAATCTCTGAAAAACATATCAGCTTAATAAGTTGAAATAATGCTAGTTAATTCATCAAGCAATGTCACCTATCGGAACAAAAAGGACCATATTGCCTCCTGGAACTAATAAAAAGTTATTTCAAACATGGAAAGTGAAGGTGTCAGTCGGAACACCTGAGTTCTAACCTCAGCGTATAATTGGTCACGAGCACGAGTTTGGTCAACGCAGAAAAATACCTAACAGCACTAGCATAAGATCAACACGTGTAGTTTTAACTTGTTTGGAAGGACAGAGGAAAACTGACCATTTGTGCTTAAATATACATACCATTTAAATCTATGAGTTCATTTAATTCAGGAAATATTGTTTCTATAGTCCGTTGGTCTAAATTCAGTTGTTCCATAGTCTTCATATATATCTGTTAAAGATGGAGAAAAAATAATTGACTTGATAGTTAACCCTTAAAATGACCATGTTCACTTAAGTTGGCATGGTTAAAAGTTTTTACATTCTCAAACCCCTAGGACTTAGGAACTTCACGACCCATGCGCCCAGAAGTAGTCCCCAGGCAGCTAATCTTAATAAATTAACCATGCAGTGATGCATCGATCATTACATTCTTTTTCTTGGTACCTCTATACAGATATCTTTATGAGATCATCTAAAAAGGTGATAAGGACAGTATAATGAAATACTGAAACCTTACTGAAACTTCCGTCGAATGGGACTTAATGGGTGACGTCACAACATATTTTTGAATTTTTACAAACGTTAACCTGGCTTATGACAACATCAGTAGATCTACAACAAGCAGGTGCACACAAAAAAAATTTCGACTTACTTTTTTCATAACGTAAAGGTTTCTTACATATTGAGCTTCTGTTTGGATTAGTTCTAAAAATGAATAGAAGCATACATTTAAAATATATTAGGAACATGCAAACTTTAATCCAACAAAATCAATGAATACTTGATTGATTTCTGAAGTACAAACCAAATCACTGTGGCAAAAAAGGTAAGATACCAATGTACTGACATAGTGTTTTTAGGCTTCCAGGACTAAAATGAATTCCAGGGCTTTCAAGGACATTTCATGATTACCGGAGATAGTGACTACCCTATCATAACATGCGACCTTCAATGTTTTTCTTTTTTTTCCTTGGAGATTCATACGAGTGTAAAGTGTATAAGTGGATTTATCTCATACCGTAAATAACATCTTGTCGTTTTATATCTTTAGCGTGCATTTTACGTCGAACTTTTGTATCCACCAGTTCGCTCCATGTTTCAGGGACGTCTGGAGCATCCAAGTCCGAATCATACTACAAAAAAAGAAGATAGAAGAATTTGATTGAAATCATATACAGTATAAATGATTTTCTTTGCAACTATGTGAAAATAAGTTGGAAAAATGACTCATTGAGTAGAAGTATATAGCAGGTATAGTTAAAATATATGTAGGTGCATATTATGTCTTTAAACCTTTAGTGTGTGATGTTTCTTGCACAGCAATCGTAAGTTATTCGGCCACAGTAGTTTTATAAAAAATTTTAAATTATTTTCTACAAGATTTCTTCTAGATAAAAAATTCATTTTCTAAGATGTACTTACCTCCTGGTCATCATACGAGTTGTTTGTAAAAGCTAAAAGAAATAAAATAATTATAATGCAAATCCAAAGACAGACAGACAGAAACCTTAAAATCCTTTCGGTTAAGTGATTCATTGTTTGGTTGTATGCATGAAAAGAATTTTATAAAAATGGAAATGA
>JAUBWS010001118.1:8242-22880 GCA_032270445.1 Darlingtonia californica | reverse complement strand
TCGGGATGGAAATATGATAGCGAACTTTCGTTATGCTTCAACCTTTAATAACATGCCCATTTGGACATCTGGGAAGAAAAAATATAATTAACTAGCCATATCATGAAAACCTAAGGGATAAATTTCCGTCATCGCCCAGAACCAAGAGGTTTGATCTTTCTAATTCGCAGTATAAAAAAGACAGACATAGGGGTTGATAAAATGAAATGCTTACTGCTGTAATCTGTATCGTCTGATTGTTCCAGGTAACTATCGGAGTCAATTGATGTTCGTGATGAACTTAAATTCCTTGAAGAGAAATTACACAAGTCACTTTATCAAATAGAAAGACACTGTTTACTATTGATCCCTTGAATATCAAATATCTACATTCATAAGGACAACAATGATAACAGAAAGACCTTCAACTTCACTATGTATGCCATTTAGTGTCTTGATAGCTGTACACTTACACTGGTAAAGAGTTTTCTTGAGTTAATTTCTTTCGAGCGAAACGAGCATCATAGAATGAAGAGACTGATAAAGACCTCTTCATGTTGTACATATGTATTACAATACTCACTAGTAGCTAACAAGTTGGTTCGTTTTTTTGTTGTTTATCTACTACGTAACGATATGTTTTCACATAACAGAGTTCAAATCGAACCATTCAAGAAAAGATAAGAATGTGAAAAAGACTTATTAATTAGACAAAAGCTATGAGAAAAAACAACAACAAAAACACTATCAATCGTGCTATGTCCATATGAAGGGATGGAAAGTTTTCTTTGGAAATAGCCAAACGAATAAAAGAAAACATTATAATATGGCGTTTTTGACCCAACAAACCAATTTTTCAACAAAATAGAAAAATGTTTTAAAGTAATAAGGATTGCGTAACTTCATATCTGATTAACCTATTCAACTTAAGTTTCTTAACTCTTAATTTTGCAAAGACAACAACAAAGATGTCGTAAAAATGATATTTTCTAACTGGCTGTAGATTGAAAGTGATATATTTTGACATTGTTATTCAACTGTTGATCCAAACATAAGTATTTAAAAATGTGGATCCTGCTATTCTGGAAACACACCAAGGGCTTTAAATGGGGTTAATAAATGTAAAGTTTTACAGGAATTGAATCAAAAAAATTGAAATTTCCAGCAGGGTAAATGCTAAATTATATCAGAATTACCAGATTTCAGTTTCATCTAAGAACATGTCAGGGGTATTTTTATGTTTGGTTATCCAGTGGGGTAGGGAATATTTAGTAAACCTCACTCATTTTTTTTGGCAAAGTTTATACAGATTTTCAGCATATCAAAAGAGCTTCGGACCTCCAAGCTATTAAGTCCATGCTTTAACCACTCAACCTAGCATACAGTTTACCTTGCGTTTGAGAACTATTAAAGTTTTCGGTGGCTAAGTCTCTAAAAGTTATTTGAATAATCGAAGCAAATATCTCTAGATGACTCGCTCTTTCAAACACTTTTTGCTGACTTTATTATGGAAAACTATATAATAGTCATCAAACACAAGATAAACACACTCACTTATATCAGAAATACTTACCTTGTTTGTAGTAAGCTTTGGGCATCAATGTCGAAGTTGCTTTCAGTCATGAGGTCATTTGTACTGCTGACTCTGTGATAAGAAAGAAAATGTAATCAATGAAAAAGTATAGTAACCACAACAAAAACTCCATATTCTTGATGAAAAGCCACATTTTTAATACAACTTGGCTTGCCGTTTTATACATTCTATACAATCTTTTTATAAGAAAAATTGATCACAAATTTCAAACACACACGTTTTATTCTACCTTCTTTAAAAAACTAAAACTTTTGGTATTAAAAAGCAAAATTACAAAATTTTGAATGGATTAATAGAAAGAAAATCATAACATTTAATAGACATGCACTTTATTATGATAATAGCTAATGCATTCTTACAATAAAATTATTAGTTATTAGCAACTATTAACATGATAGGAAAACAAGAGATTAACAACACTATACTTTAACAATACAATCCACAAAAATCATTTCTCATATGAAACAACATTCTTTAAACCTTCTTAAAATTATAAGAATTCAAATTTTTTTCCATACGTTCAAAGATTCCAAATAACAAAATGTATAGGTCATGCATAGATACTACTACATTTGTTATTTCCCTTTCAACATTTCTGGAGTTTTCTTGATACTGTTATAGGTAATTCTACAGACGTTTGTCACACGCATCAGAATTTTAGTTGGATTCAGAACAATAAGAAGCGCCGCAAACTATGCACCAGTTAAAGCAACCCTGCCTGGGGAACATTGGATCAAAAACTCCAAAATGGGTTATAGAGTTTATAGAATGGCCCAGTTGGGAACCTACGGCTAAAGTTAAGTAAGTAAGTAAGTAGGTCGGGGAGGCCTAATGTTGGTATCAGTCATACAACAAGGCAGGGAGTATATCCCCTTTTCAATTGCCCTAGACCAGGATGATATATTGCTGAGGCAGAGCGCCACACCTGCCATCAGCTCCCAGTACCTTACCGCACAGATCAGATTACTTTCACTGTGCTACCCATGCGTGGAGTGGACAAGGGTAGGGCTTGAACCAGGAACCTCCTGATTGCAAGGTGAGCGCTCTACCGACTGAGTTATCTGACCAAAGTTATTTAACCCCCCTAAAACTTACTTGCGGGAAACTACTGGTGATGAACGTCTATCTGAAGAACGTAACTTATTTCCAGAGACACTAGTACTGGAATTGGACCCTCTCATAAACATCTGTTTTTGGCTATCTTTTATTTCAGCAGGAGTCTAAAAAATAATACCAAAAAATGAATAGATAAATAAAATGTTTAGATGTTTCGTTTGGTTTTCGTGGAACCAAGTGCATATTACATATATATTATAATAATATCGTTTGGTTGTCATGTAACTTCAAGGATGTGTACACTACTTTATGATGTTGAAGTAAAACTTTTAGCTAACAAAAACTTAAACTGGAACTATCCAAAAAAACATAACAATAAGTCTTTTCCTGGAACTTCAAGGAAATACAAGGGTATTTCTATCAAGTAAAGCGAGACAAAAACAAATATTTAGAAGTATAAGTCTTTTCTGCAATGAGACTTGAAGGAAAAAATTTGCGTCCAAGTAAAGCCTTTTGACATCGAAAAAAAAACTAAAACAATTCGTATACAGAAAATAAAGAATATTTTCTATCATAACTTCAAGTATGAGATGTCTTAAGAAAGATTTATGAAACGAAATGAAGTTAAGATAACTGATATATTATAATTTTCTTGGTAATACAAAAAACTAATTCAAGTCAATCTGACACATACCTTGTTAAAATTCTGTCTAAAGGATGACCCTCTCTTGGTTAAGAAGCCAGTAGATTTGCTTTCAAGTTTCACAGTAGCGGCAACTAGAGAGATGAAAGGTACACATTTTTAATAACATTAAAACCATTCTAAATTGTCTTTAAACAAAGCCTCCTCCAGATATTCATCTTTGTTTCATTCATAACGCTGACAGATATACATCAGGATTTTAAAACACATGAGAAATAAATTCTATTATCATACATCGAAAACCATATCAGCTTTTAGCTAGGGCTACTAAAGAAAGTGTGATACTCTTATAAATCCACATAGACAAAAATCACTTTTTTATTCAAATCATTGCTCACAAACAAAATGAGCTTTTCCAGCTACAGAAGTTGGAAATTTCTCTCTAGATAAAAACGTGTATGCAATCTTTACTTCAAAATGTCAAGTCACTTTATAAAAACAAACAAGTGTAAACAACATTTTTGCATTTGTTTGTTCACTCAATCTTTTGAGGGTTTTATTGACTCACAGGCTTATAATAAAGGAAGGGTTTGGACACAGAGAAAGAATTGTTGAAACTTTTTTGGTCCATGTTTCGATCTGTAAAATTTATTTGTTGATTTGTTCGTTCAAAAATAACATTTTGCCTTATGATTGGTTATGATGACCAAGAATACAGCCAAAACATGTTGCAATGGATTTTTACAAGATCATAAGCAACTAGAACCTCTAACAGTTAGAGAGGAACCATAATGACTGCTGTTGAGTCTTATAACATGCATAGTAATGGTGAAATGGGAGGGAAAGTGTGTCTTATGACTTCTAGCAATTCAGACTCTGTATTTCTAAAATAAGAAAGTTCTACACTTCTACAGTTAACCTAAATACTCAATTAGGTAATCCCATCTAAATATAACAGTATTATATCAGGAAGTACGTTTGAGATCAAAACTTTGAAAATAAGCTGTGAAACCTAAATGCTTACAACAGTTCTCTAACCCGTATTAACAAATTAGATACGAGACAGTGTCTACAGTTTCATTCATTATTGATAGGAAGTTGCTATATTTTTGTTCATAATTTACAGTCAAAACATGTAGTTAATTTTTGTTTAAGATAGGGACAACTCTATGATGAATGCAGAAAGTTTATGCAAGACCAACACTGTGAGCATACAAATTATGAAAGTTATATAAAGTGTATGTGGAAAATTATGAACACCAAAATAAAACAGGAGTTGTCAGTGCAAAAGTCAAGTTTCACCTAAACACTTTCATTCACATTGATTCTCATTCTCATTGGGGAATTTTCATAAGAATTCAATGATAAATATGAAACAGGAACACTATTTTTAACTGGTTGACGGTTATATCTTTAGATTCTTACTAATGCAATTAAGTTTCCCTATCAGTGGTTTGAAGATTCCAATCATGATTCGAAAAATTGAATGTATTTTCAAAACAAGAAGTTTCACATATACTTTTTGATATCAAAAATCAATTTCTCCGACAAATAGGAAAGATGCTAGTAAAGGTAATAATTTTGAAAGTGAGAATGAGTTCCTACTTTTTATATGTCATGGAATGCCTCTGCTAGTATACAGTTAAAAAAAATTGGTGAAATTAGGTAATTAACCTGTTCAATGAAATGCTTCTCAACTCTCAATCAAGGATTTCATGTCATTGGTTTTTATTAATTCAATTATAATACAATTGGAATGATGCTGATACTTCTACGCAATTTAATTTTTATGTAAAAAAAATGTTTTTGAATCAAAAGTGAAATGCATAGATAATCCCTTTTCACATATTTACTCAATCTACAAAATTACTGCCTTGACTAAGAACAGATAATTTACCGTAGTCATTACATTTCTTAATTATTGATTTCAACATTCACAATTTTCTTCTAGTTCTAGGCACTGTTAAGTCTTTGGGATAGAAGTTTTTAGCAATAGTATAGTTATACTTCAGTATTTATATACCTATATAGTATTAGAGTGAAACACTCAGAAAATTTGCCATAGATGGAAATTATCTGGTTGAAAGACAACTAAATGAAACAATTAAAATAGTACAGACATGCACAAGGTGCAGGACAATACAAGGAACAATATGACGAGAAAATAAACAGATAGATAGAGATAAAGACTGATATTTATTGTGGATGGCCTCAGTAACCCAGTCTGATTTGAGGACTGAATGACCATTTCCAGGAGTCTGTCTCTCAGACAGACATCTATCATATTGAATTTGCATCCAGATAAGCGTATCAGTTATTAACAGTATGTCACTCCAACTAGACATTAGAAAATTGACTTTTGACATTTGTGACATACTCAAAGAACTTTTCTACTTTCCAATAAGTGAAGAAGTTTAAAAACCTGCTCATTTAAAAAATGCAGTTACAGAGACTTAGTCATAAAAGGCCTCATTAGTCATAAAAGGCCTCAATGGTTCATAATTTTGTGGTCCATTTTATTTATGCAACTTGTCCCTTGAATCTATGAGAGCAGACCTAACATTAAAAAACCCCTGCATGGAACATCACATAATTTTTTTCTTTTACCAACAATCTCATACAAAGTGTGCATATTTAATATATCATTTTTTACAGCAAAAAAGTTGAACCCTTTTGTTTTTAAATGTAATTTTGATTTAAAAAAACCTTAGTTTTAAAGATTGCTTGGTCTATCCAATAAACGGTATAGCCTTACAACACAATGGTCTATTGAAAGACATGCAAAGGTCAGTAATTTAGAAGACTGGAAATTATAAATAAAGAACTTTGATTGGTATAAACGCTGATAGATTAATGGTGTTTTGTTATAGTTACAAGTTAACCCATTATCCTTAAAGTTTAGGACTAAAAGCAACTAATACTGTGGTTGGAAGCTATTAAACGTAAAGATATGTTGCTCCCACAAACAATTAGTGTTAATTTTTAAGGATTTGATTCAATGAAGGTGACCTGCTGAAGGGACTTTTAGTTTACATCGTTTGCAAATGACGGAGAGTTTGACAAAAATCAACAGATTTAAGATTAAAGAAGAATCAATAAGCTTGCCTTTTCAAATCATGCTCATGAAATAAATAAATCTAATATGATCTAGTTTTCAAATGGACCTTCCTTGTGGATCTTTTCTTTAATTGTTTTGGTAATCCAAGTTCTGGGCCATCCATTTTTTACGATATTCTTGTCGGTGCAAATATAATTATAGTACTGAGTCACCTCTTTTTGTGTATACAGGCCTGAGTATGCTCTCTATATGACTGAAGCCTGAATTTCAACTTTTTAGCGTAATTTTTAGATTTTTAAATCTGAGCCATTCATGCCTGTTATTTTTCACTCAGTTTTAATTTTGCGCACCTGAGGCCTGCACAAATTTAAATACTGCACAAATTTTAATACAAGTAAGGTAACAGGTTTTGAGCGTCTGCGAATAGGCAAGATGTAGGGCAAAATCTGATGATTAAGGAGCGACGGCGCAGTGGTATAGTCAAGTGTATTATGGTACAAGAGGTTGCTGATCCCCGCTCCTGTCATGTGGAATTGCTCTGACTTAAAACCAGTCATCCTAATGTCTAGCAAGGCTAACTTAGTGAAGACTGTTACTCGACTAATTTGGTCGTCTGGATGCAAAATTGATGTCAGGGCCTATTTTAGAAGAAAAGTGCATCCGACTATTAAAATTCTATTTGATCTAAAACGCCTAAAATTGGTGCCTTAGGGTGACACTAATATAAGTGCACACTTTCAAAAGTGCTATTTTTTACGATATCAGACGCTGCCTTTCATTCCAAAATAGGTCCTGGATGTGATATGTCTGTCTGTGGACCTTCGGAAACAACTGATAGAACCCTCAAGCGGGACCGAGTTAGTGAGGCTATCCATAAAAAGCATGAGTCTCTCTATGATTTTCATGGAACCGAGTGCATATTACATATATATTGTAATAATTTTTAAGATTACTTATATATGTCTATTGAAAACATTATGTAATTGTAAGCATGGTCAAAAAAGTTTGATTTTTCTTGATTGACTGTATATATATACTTTATTAAATGAAAATAACACACAAGGTGCACTGATTGATGTAGAAGTCTTTTGTGCATCAAATAGTATAAGTTTTCTGCCTAAAAGATCTTATCATCTCCAAGTTAATTTTCACAGCATTAAATTGTGTAGTTCCCTAAATACACATACAGTGTCCACAATGTATATAGTATAAGGCAAACTGCCGAGTGGGGCCACTTGGATTTGGGGGGCATGTCCCCCAAGTATTTATCAATGCATATATTTTTAGAAAAATAATCAAACATTAAGATCATCAAGTATTTTTGTGTGAAAGCTATCTAATAAAAACCAGTCATTCAGTTCCGTAGCAGTAAACTAAAGTCCACTCCCCAATTTGAATCTTTATGTTATATTTCAATAATAGTTTGGTTGAAAAGCTTCATTAGATAAAATGATAAAACATTTGTGACAGCTAAACATCTTTATCAAAGTATGAATAAACAAAGTGAATCTTAGAAATCAAAATGGCTAGTTGCAAACTGAACTATCAAAAGCTAGCATATATAGCAGTATGAAAACAAAAACATGTTTACACATCTCCTTACCCTATTATTATCATGGAGTTTATAAACTACCACTTCTCTCGTTATTGATACATCCAAAAAGAATCAAAGTACTTTATAATTGGTTCATGAATTTTTAATGTCAGTAGAAGTCTCTTTTATATAAAAACATCAACATAAATAATTGATTGTCTTTATAAAAGAAATAAATGCTAAATTTGTCCCAAGTTAAATGTATTCTTCAAATGCTACGTCTTATTTTTCATCCGCAACAAAAATCCTTTCTGTTTGTGAAAAAATGGCAACGATTACATTTCTCAATCACTGACGACAATTTCCACCTTTATTTTATCTTCTATAAAGGAAGCCATTAACGGAACCCCGGGTGAGCGCAGTTCCAATGTTTTGATATTGCGCAAAGTCTATTTTGCCGAATACGAGATAATTAAATGACAGAACACTTTCGATTTTAACTGAAGAATGTGGGAAAAGAGTTCTCGCTGAAACATTGAGGTATGGAAACATTATGAGTTATTCAATAAAAATAAAAAAATACGTCTAGAAGAAAAATACAACAAAAGTAAACTTGCAAATCCCACACTGACAATTTACTTACGTTTTAGGCTAGACCTTTGATTTTCACGCAAACACTTGAAACTGGTTTGAATATTATAAATTGTTTCAGTAGGGGTTTGCTCACCCAGCTTATAATTCATTTTTTCAACTCAGCGAGAAGAAATGGAAAAAATGCGAATCATAAAAATTAAACGACCCCCTGGAGTTGTTGAGATCCTATCATTAGCAGATACTCACAGAAGATATGAACACAGAAGATACATTTTTTTGAGGATAAAACATATATTGCATTTTTCGTTTTTCTCCAAGCAAATTGACCAGGGGCGGATAGAGACTATGTGAAAGTTGTCTAAAATTACCACAATCGGGAAAATTTTATAGACATTTCGGAAAGAATCCGGGGAAATTTAATCAGAAAATCGGAAAAGTTCGGGATTTTCACATGGTGGTTTGAAGAGTCTGTATCTGCCCCTGTTGACTGATTATCATCTAGACTATATGTATAAGAGCAGGTACTGTAAGAGCCAGTCTCAGTCACAAAAGTCACGCGTGAAAGCTTTTATGGGATGAAATCTAGGGTGGGAGCGCCGTGACCATGCACCGGGGAAAGGCACTCTTCTTCCAGATTCTACTTCTATTAAAATGTCTTGAGAAGGTCCACATTAGTGTTTTTACTGTAAAATTTATGACCTTCTTCAGCAAATAAAATAATAATAATAATAACAATAATGATAAAAATACAACAAATTCTTCGTTTTATTCTAAAATTCATGCGTCAAACTCTTTTCATCCTATAACAATGCTCTACGAATACTATAGGTATAGAGCACTATATCTGCAAAGAAGAGAAGATAGAAGATTCAATATTTGGTTGGTATTTGACGAGCAATGTTAATTAAAGGACATTGGTAGACAAAATGAAGTGATTTCACCCTACCTTCAGCTTTACTTGATGGAGCCTTCTTTTTCTACATCGAACAAAAATACATATAAATAACCAAACTGACTATAATCATCCTTAAAGGTCTTATGTCAAAAATTGTCAGTCATGGTGTCCACAGACAGCAATATACAATTCCAGCCTATTCTTGCCGAGAGTAAGAGACTTTTCCAGGTTTTTTTTTAGCGAAAACCGTACTTTTTTCCAGCTCAAATCACAAAATACACATGAAATTCCAGCCTTCTTTTCCCTTTTTATTGTAAGAGATATGGAAAGACTTAAAGAACAGAAAACGATCCTGAAGGGAATTCTCAGTATTAACGCTTAATGCTAAGTCATCAACCCCTACTTTTGGAAAACTGAGGACTGGAATGAGACTCGAAGTGAATCAAAAACTAAACACGGTATCCACATGGGTTACACAACTCAATTGCTCTAGTTAAGCAGAAGTCGTGAGTTCGAGCCTCGTTATCATCTTCTGTATTCCGAAAGGTCTGCTGAAGGTTGATTACACAGCATTTTAGGCACTTTTAGAGATGATAATGTATGTCGGTCTATGGGAAAAGGGGGCTTGGTCATTTTTACCGCGATCATACTCCACCCGCTGGCAAAATCACTAAAAAAAGTCTGGGGAGGAGAGACGTTTTTTATGATTTTGAAAGGTAAACAGGTAAATTATGGTTGTCTTTATGTCCCCTTTCTCCATAGACCATCAGATATTTAGTATACCAAACTTATGTCATAGACGTCAGAATAAATGTGAACTGCTATCAATGAGGATCCTGACTTCCTAGAAATTTTAGGAGGAGAAAAAATATGTATTTTTAAGTTTTCCTCCTTTCCGGGTGCCGTTCGCTGCCATGCGAATTCCCACCGGGCGTTCGTTTTAACTTAAAGTCCCTTCTCACTTAGACTATGGAATAATCTACATTAATAGAATCTCATGTTAAGTTACCTTGCTATCCGAATCTTTTCGTTCCCGTAGATGGTGTTTATCTTTATCTTTACTTGACTGAAACAAAAACAAGAAACTAGAAAGATAAAAACTAGATTTTTAAACTTGCTGTATCTTATATTTGCTATGAACTTAAAAACGGGAGTAAAGATCCATATATGCAGGAAAAAAGGTGCCCTAAATTTGATGTTTCGTAACGGTTATGAAATTTTCTTATGCAGTCATAACGACACCAATAGTCTGGAAACTCACAAACAGACCAAAAATCGCAACATCAACAATTTTTTTCCGAACAGTTTCTCGTGTAAGCTATAATCAAATCTGCCAGCTGCGGTTTCGAAAACAGACGCTTCTCAATTCAACTGGGCAGGGTCAGAAAACAGTTTGAATTATCGAGAGTTCGAATAAGAGAAAGTTTATGAGTTAGTTAGCACCAAACATTTACTTGAAGGGACCAAAAGAAACAGTTCGAATATACTGTCTTTGAATGATGAGAAGCCAAACTGCCTTATAGATGTAAACAATGTGTAAGCCTAAATTTATTATCGGTTTAAATTATTCGTCAACGAAAAGTTACAAGATCTTAATTTTTAAAATCAGATTTGACTTGGGAATTTTGCAAATAATTGCACCTATTATGTTTCAAAGCTAGAAGAACTGTCTACCTTGAAACAATTTCGGAAATTTTCGTCTGCTCGGGAATTTTCCTTTAATTAAGGCCAAAAGTGTTTGGCCGATATGATATATAGAGAAAATACGATCCAAATCTCATTAGAAAGAGACGATGCTTACCTTTTTATCTTTTGGTTTCGATCTGAGAAGACCAAATCTACGTTTTGATTTATCTTCTCCACTCGTTTTGCGCTAGAAGTTAGAAAGAAACAGCAAATTGACTTAGTGAAAGTGGGAATTTGATAAGGACATAATATTCACAATAATTTCCCAATATGTGGCTTGATCTAAATATTGATTTTGGGCCAGAGAGAATTTTGTAGACTTTGGAAGAAGGACATAAAATTTACAATATCAAAAGGGAAAATCCAAACTGTAAATGCCACGCTTAACGTCAATTCGCTCTGATAAAAATGCCAAATCCCAAAAACTTTTTTCTCTTTCCATGGTTAGTTCCATCCAGGCCCACCGGTAATATCGGGGCATGAAATTATTTGTATAAATCAGCTGTAAAGTTTATTTGATTAAGATTTAACTGTAACGGATTGACGCTAAGATTTAGGAGGGTAGAGGTTTACGAATTTGAATTAACGTAAAGTGTTGTAATTAGAGTTTGGATGGCGCCCCTGAAAACGACGTCTTTTCCTTGCTTTCCAGTGGGTAAATTTAGTAAAAACCCTAAGTGGAGGAGTGTTTTTTCTTTTTAAACGACACACAATCCTGCGTGCCGTTTAAATAGAAAACACTTACCCACATGGGTTTTTTCACGATTTTTACCCACTGGCTTGGTGTCCACAGATCAAAATACTACGTACTTCCACAGGATGTTTTTCATTATTTTCCGTTCCAATTTCGTCGTCTGTATTATCGTCACTATTCGTGAACATACGTCGCCCGTAGCTGAAAACAAAAAATGAAAGGATTATTAAGGGGCTATTCTTTTGAGCTTTCAGTTTATTGTTTACCTTTGGTATGAAGTCAAAGGTTCATTTAGAAAATGTAAACTGAAAAAATGTCAAACAACTTCGTTCTTTAGCAGGAGTCAAATTAAGAAGTCAAAAAAATTATTCTTTATTGTTAGTTGGTGTTAGTTCAACTGTTTCAAATGACAAAAATGCTCGAGTATCTAGCAAGTGGCAATTACCTAGTCCGAAAAATCATGAAAAACGTCCGTGCAGGAGTATATTCCTATTGTACCAACACGCGATTTGCGTGTCGCCACAGTAGAAATACACAACACTCCTCCACAGACGTTTTTTAGTGTTTTAACCAACTTGGTAAGGCTATGGTTGATACTTTGCTTGAATACAAAAGTTTTCATTGTTTCCACAAATGATCTCGAACGTTCTAAAGTTTTTTATCGTTCTGAGGCAAATAAAAAACCACCTTTCTAACTCAAGCGAAATATTCTTGCAAAATGTAGACCGTTTAAAATGCTCATCTTGTTTGTATTCAAAAATCAAGCTTAGTTGACCACTCCTGTGCCGCGAATTTTCATTTTCATTTTCAATTTTATGGAAATCTTTGAGCATTAGGGACCTCATGGGTCACGGAGGTCATAGGTCATTACCTAAGGGTTTAGAGCAAGAAATTTCCATGATAGTATGATTTTTATCGGCACTTAAGCTAAATATAAAACTGTACCAACACTGAAAATTGTCACTGAAGAAATATAAATAACAAATGTACGGATGGCGGTGTGTGTATGTGGTGTATGTCGTGGTTCGTTTGTCGTGCATGGTGCGAGGGAGAGCATAAATTACCTGTGCGGGAGTGCTGAAGTGGAAACTCGTCGGTAACGTGCCCTGGAAAAAGTCAGGAAGGATTGAGTGTTGAGCACGTGTGACCATGCATCATCAGTAGAATGTCAACGTCAGCGATCGTTAGTAGTCATTAATTAATTGATACTTATTATCTAATTGAGGGTTAGGTATGTCGTTAGCTGAATGAGAAGTTATCCCAAAGGGAAGAAATATGACACCTTTTTCACCCTTAATTAGTCAAATAAAACTTCTAGAAATTATTATTTCGCATTTCCGGCCTCGTTTTGGGAGTAAACTCTGAAATAGTAATATTGCAATTACTTGTTCTTAATACAGTGGAATCTCTATAAAGCGGACACCATCTGTGCAAAAAAATGCATATGCTTTAGAGAAATCTTCGCTTTATGGAGTTTGACTGTAAACTATTCCGTTCCGTTCCTTGCCTTACTGTCCGTCTTATGGAAGTGTCCGCTTTATAGAGATTCCACTGTATATTTTCTCGTTAATGGCGGGTTGCGGTAATTAATTTGCAACGAAACGAGACGGGGCATGCTAAAATTAGTCTGGGGAAAGGTGTAATGTTCATGGAATTGGTCGTGATCAGAAATTGGTAAAACGTCAGAAAGTCGCAATGAATCCCTAGATACAATGCCATCACAAATATTAAAACACAAAATTATAGTGAAATACCGCCTCGTAGTATTTTTATCGTTATTAAATGTCGATTCTGTCAGTCATTTATCGTGAATAATTTGAGTACTGTCAAGTTATTGTTGCAATAACAATTGTCGAATGCTACAAAGATAATGCCTCGCGCTAGGGCAACCCACCTGTTCTCAAGACCGCCAGATAAGGAAGCAGTGGAGGCCAACCAAATTTCCTCTCAATTTTCCATAAAAAGTCCTGTTTAGACCATTTTTCTGGAGAATATTTGTTTACAATACGCTACCAATTCCTAAGCCTATGATATATGTTTATAAAAGCCATATGATAAATTGAGTATATTACCGTATATGGACTAATTCTTCCATATATGAGAAAAAGGCCTAAGACATAGCTGCTCCGAGGAAAACACACGAAGCGGTCGCAAGAACGACAGATTGCTGTTGAGAACGAGGAAGGTTGAAGACTTACTGATCTTTCTCGCCGTCTTTACCACATTTATCGATGGAAATTGTTGATTGCGATTTTTTCACTTCACTTGACGGGCCGACCAACTGTACCAATCTGTTTTTGAAAAATAAACAAAGTCATTTTCATTCCCAAAAACACACTTTTCCCGAGATTATTATTGAGCAAGTCCTGCCTCGTTTTGAGACTAATTCTGTATTGACAACGAACTCCATAAATGTAATTATGTAAATATGTAATTACTTTCTATTTATATATCATTTCGTTTAGTTTTCCGGATACCATTGCTTAAGTTAATTGGAAACGAGGCAGGTTACTAAAATCAATCTTGGGAAAGATTTAAAGAGACAAATAGTTCTAAATGACTTTTCTTTCATATTATACAGACACTCCTAATGTAGCAGTCAAGGGGGTCTGGGAAATGGTTGGGCCTGGTCAGCTAAAAATTAAATCTTTCGTCTCGTCGATGCAGTCGACGGTCTACGCTTTGTATGTCTATGTCGAATACTTGAGTGTTTGTAAAAAAGTACTGTATTCATGTAACGGAAACTGTTGTTAAAATGACTGTAAGATTTGACGTGCATATGTATTTTTACCCTTAATATGCCAATGACAGACTTACCTTAAGGGAAGAAATTTTTAATTTTGCGATTTGGGGTCAACATCACGAAAAATAAAATTTGAAAATTAAAATTAAATTCCGTAAAATT
>JAUBWS010001007.1:0-21174 GCA_032270445.1 Darlingtonia californica | reverse complement strand
TGCCTGCTAGATGTTTTTGGCTTTCCTGGATAAAAAGAACAGATATTTTGTGTTTTGAGCTCCTACATTTTTATGTAATTGATCTAAAATTCTAGTCTTCTGGATGGAAAATACGACCTGTTCTGAGTCTGAGGCCATTTGACGGCTGCTAAATTTTTTTTAGATTTCCTGGATAAAACCTGACTCTACTAATCGAACAGTTCGATTATCAAATTAATCGAACTTAATCGAACTTAATCGAACGATTAAAGTTCGATTAATTTACCTAATCGAACTTTGTGATTTTATCAAAAATTGTGAGAATTCGATTAGATTCGATTGGGTTCGATCAAGTTCGACTTAGTTCGATTAGTTTCGATTAAGTTCGATTATGTACGATTAGCTAAGAATTCAATTAAATTCGATTACATTCGACTAGATTCGATTAGATTCGATTGGGTTCGATTTAGTTCGATTAATTTTGATCAAGTTCGATTAAATACGATTATATAACTAAGAATTCGATTAAATTCAACTATATTCGATTAGTTTCGATCATGTTCGATTATGTTCGGCTAGATGAACGTCCAATTAAGACTTGTCTTTGTCTTGTCTAAGATTTTTTCGCGCAAGGCTTTTGCCACCATTTTACGTGGATTCATTTTTACGAATTTGTCAGATAACTCATTATTTAAAATTGACTTTTTTGACAAAGCCTGGCATTGTTTTATCCGATTAAAATATTTTACGCACTTTTTATATATAGCGCCTTTTGTCTTTGAAAACGAGTGGAAAGCAATTAATTGAACTCATTAAAATCCAAAGGCTCCTTAAAACGCTAATCGAAAATACTGATCGAACTAACGACAACACAAATCGAACTAATCGAACTCATGAAGACTTATCGAACACGCTAATAAGACAAATCACTGTAATCAAACTAGTCGAACACGCTAGTCGAACTAGTCGAACATGCTAATCGAACTAATCGAACATGCTAATCGAACCAATCGAACTTCAAAATCTCTCAAAATTGTGAGAATTCGATTAGGTTCGATAATCTAATCGAATATTAATCGAACGATTTAGTTCGATTAGCTTCGATTAAATTCGATTATAATTCCGGTTCCATTAGTTCGATTAGTAGAGTCTGGATAAAAAGAACATATATATATTGTGTTTTGAGCTCCTTCATTTTTATTTTTTTGTTTCCTAGATTTTTAGAGGTGTTCTAAGACCATTAGGCTTCGGCTAGATTCCTTGTTGAAGTGACCTTCCTGGATAAAAAGAACAGATATTTAGAATTTTGGGCTCGTCGGATGCTTATGGCTTTTCAGGATCTGCAAAGTAATTGAGAATTACATCATCAGAGATGCTAAGCTATGTTTTTTACTCACCTGGTAGTTCTTCTGCATATGATTTAGGAATAAGCCAAACAACGTTTTGTCAATGTAAAAGCATTTTGTTTTGTCTTATCTTTTTCTTTGCCACACATGTTGGGCAAGTTTTTCATTATGGTATTTAAGTTTCAGTCTTCTGGTATCTCACCCCTCTTCCAAAGCCTACTAACCCTTTCCTATACAGAGATTATATAGTCCAGAAGCTATTGGGAGTTGGAAGTAGAATGGGGGAGATAAGAAACTAAATTTGATGAAAATGTCAGTACGGGCCACATACAACAACGGGTGGTTATCCCCTGTTAGAGTTATATCACCCGATCGGGTGAGGAAATTTTTGAATGTGAAAAAACTAAAATCTGGTTGTGCTCTTGCCAGTTCATATAGGTACTAGTTACTATCTTGTATAACGCACAAGGCACGTGAAAATACTTAAATACTTACTTGAGTTACTTCAGTTAGCTTTCGTGATCATCGCACCCATCAACTTGTTGAGTCCGATGCATGTAGTTTATCATGTCCACAAGTGAGTTTGAGTCAGCAATTCTCATTATTGCGTAGCTTTTAACTCGTGGCTCACATCTTCTTTTGAGGGAGTACATTTTTAAGTCTTTTAATTGTTCCTAATAATTCATGCCCTTTACACTTTACAGCATCTACCTTGTTTATGAAAGACTTTTGTACAGCCTTTATTTATTGGATCAGAATGACTTTTGATGGGGACCACAGTGGAGAACAGTTGTTGTCAAAGTAGGGTATTACTAATGACTTCCATAAAGACAACATTGTTGTCCTGTCTCTACAATGGAAAGTATATACGTAAAATCCATCCAGTTGTATCTTTAGTTTTTTTAAAAGCATGATTGATGTTATTTTTGAATGACCCATCGGAGCTTATTAATATACCTAAGTCCCTCACTTCAGTTTTGAAGTCAATTAAAGTATATTTATTACTCCCCATCATTTAAATTGATGTCATAGAAAATATGGCCAACAAAAACTCAAAGAAAAAAATTCAGAAAAAAATTAGGCTTTCACTGGACTTAGGCTACCAAATCCAAATTTACATTGGTAGAGTGCTTTTGAAGATAACAATATGGAAAGATATCCTACATATATACTTTAAAATTGTTTTAAAGCTTTTTGGGAGAAGTTTCAAAGACAAAAACCTGTCAATATTAAATGATATTATTTAGTTTTGTAAGTTTTTCTTAGTTAGAGATGTATGTGCTAGTGAGTTCAGTTTAAAATTATATTTAAGAAAAAGGAGAGAAAACACTTTCATTAATGAACTTATGAGGAGCTGTGGCTGAGTGTTTAAGGGTTGCAGCTGTGAATCGCAAGGTTTCCAGTTTGAGCCCCACACCATGAAACTATGGGTGGCAAAAATTGTCAATTTTTTGTTGCTGTTAAATTCCACATGGCTCCCTTTTAGGTGTTTCACAAGGTAGACTAGCATTATGGTATGTAAGTATATCGTAAAAATCTATGCCTGTAAGAGAGAAATGCTCTCCTGTGTAGATGATAGACTTGCTATATATTTATACTATACTATTTATATTTCAATACTCCAAGATTGACTCTACGTTGGCTTAAAAGCCAAGGAAATTATCAGGGAAAAATCAGGGAAATCCATCTCAAGTTTCTGGAAGAAACTGCCATATAAAGCTATTTGTATTTTTTATTCAGATTTTTTCAGTTCTGCTTTAGTTGCATAATTCTTCCCAGGAAAGGCATGGACTATGATAAAGGAAACGTTTCCATATATGTATTACTTTATATCTCCATTTCACACTTTGTTGTTTAAAAAAATTCAATTAAAGTTCTTATTTAATATGGCTGAATCTTAATCTTCTTATATAAAAATTTCATGATAAATTATGCATCATCTCCCTAGAGGTCTTTTCAATGTTCTGTTTTGAATATACATAACATAATTATACATCGTTTTGTTTTTCCTATTTTTCAAAAATTAATACTAATTAGCAACTTTCATTCTTTACTGTGTTTTCACATTTTTTATATTTTCCTATACTTATAAAAGTTTCCGCATTTGTTGGATTTTTTTATAGTAATTCATAGAAAGATGGACGGTTATGAGTTGATAAGTTCAGCAATTGTTTCTGACATCATCCCTATTAAAAAATATCGCTCTAAAGTCACTGGTCTCACTGTATGTATAGCAAATGTGAATGGACCTTTGGTGAATGGTTATTTCTGTTTAGGTAACAAAAATTGATTTTATTTTGAAAATAACATTTTTCAGTTATATGTATTGTGGGCGAAGCAAAAAACTTATCATTTTCTAGAATTTTTCATACTTTGGAAGATAATTTTAACATACTGTACATGTGTTGTTCTTGGTGATTCACCTGCAATATATCACCTAAGTAGATGTAGATTCCACTTGCTTTTTCCATTATTTTCAATTTTGGTCCAGGTTGATGAAATTTAGTCACTTTAATGTTATTCTTTTTCATGACACTAGCTACGGAAGCTCATGATGATGATGGTTTACCCCATACTTTGGAGCATATTGTTTTCATGGGGAGTGAAGAGCACCCGTACAAGGTAGAGTAAAAGTTTGTTCTGTTTAATAAAGATATCTCCTTATTAAATCTTTTGGCAAATTTACAGGATTTATGTTTTAGGGCTTATTGGACTTATATGCAAACAGGTGTTTAGCACAAGGAACAAATGCCTGGACTGATGTCGATCATACATGCTATACAATGACTACTGCTGGAAGTGAAGGCTTCTTAAATCTCATCCCAATCTATCTTGATCATCTCTTGTACCCGACTATTAAGGTAAGATTTATTTTTGCATACTTTCAATCAATCACTAATGTAACAGAACTTATAACCCCTTAAGTTGTTGATGCTTTGCCTAGAATTCTGTTCTTTTTTGCTGAGACTGCTCATAAAACTTTTTTCAATCTTTTATTTAGCCTTACTATTTATTCTTAGGAATCCCATTACGTTACTGAAGTTCATCATATCAATGGAGAAGGAGAGGATGCTGGTATTGTTTATTGTGAAATGCAAGCCCGTGAAAATACTGGACACAGTCTGACCCATCTGGAATATACACGAGCAATGTATCCAGGACAGTGTGGATATAAGGTTTGTTAAAAGATATTTGAAGAAAGTTACTATGCCTGAATTGTTTTTTTCTCCTTTTGCTACCTGGCGCCCATAAAATTACAAATTATGGATATGTATATGAATCCAGAAATGAGAAAGTCATGCCGAATCGCCCGTCGTGCGTCAATAAGTGGACTCTCAAGCTGACTTCAAAAAATATGCAGTCTAGAGACAAAATTTTGTGTCTAAATGTAATAGCAAAAGATGTCAGACTTGTCCAGATTTATTACCATCCTCTGTGGTTGTTAGTAATGTCACTGTCCTGCTCAACCCAAAATTTAATTTATTTGATGTCCTGTAGAGTATGTGGACAACAATATGTTGGTGAAACCACCACAAAGTTCAGTTTACGAATGAATACCCATCGTACGTCTAAAACATGTTGTGAGCACATTATCAAACATAAACAGTCTTATCAAGGCTGTACTTTTTCCATCCAAATTCTTGAAAATCTTTCGGGTTCAGGATATAAACATGAGAACCAAAACTAAAATACATATTTTAAAAACGTTTCGACGACCATTCTAGCCGTCATCATCAGTTAAAATGAAAATATATACAGTAAAAATTTTTCTATATACAAAAATTGTGAAATACTTAAAAAAAGAGTAATTATGAAGAGGCCAGAGACATAGAACAAAAGATGGTAATTATCAAGTCGTAAATTTCGAGATAAAAAGAGACAATAAATAAATTAAATAGTAAAATAAGCACAGACATGTCTTTCTTGTTAAGGGAAGGCTTTTCTTTTTAATAAAAATTGTCCACTTGGGAGCTTAATAAGCTCAAAAAAGGCATCTCACAGTTACCCATACGTCCAATCATATCAAACATTGGCACCGCGACTTACCAGACTGCTAAATACCTTGCAGACTTACTACTGCGATGATGACGGCTGGAATGGTCGTCGAAACGTTTTTAAAATATATATAGAGAGTTTTTAACAAAAACAAAATGTTGTTTCTTTGCATCTTTATAAAAAGTGGTCTGTCTGCAAAGTTCAGAGGATAATTCTCCCCCCCCCCCCTCCGTTCTGTATATTTTTCTGTCTCTCCTTTTTCCCGCCATTTTCTTTGATTGGATTCGTTACACTTTCATATCGATAGGAAAACATCTCTAGGCTTTAAAAACCTCTTGATGGTGGTATCTGATCAATGCTGCTGGGGAACGACATCCTCTGCTTTCATTTTGATATTAAATCCCCGAAATGATGGTGGTCATCAACTGATGATTCATATTCTGTTTCTTTATCTTTCCGTTTTCCAAATTACCTTAAACAGTTTGGGCAGTCCTCCTCGTTGACTTAACATTTCCATTGTAACATTTACTATCTGTAGTACGAGAAAGTCTTTTGCTTTTACTATATGTCTGTCAGTTTGCCACCGTGTTCGTCTATATTTGTTCATTTTTTCCCATTTTATCTCCCAATAAACCCTTCTGCCAGCAGTTTACATCTTTGCCGAGCAATATTCAAAATTCTATGTTTTTCCTCGGTTGGTTTAGATCCTCACAACTGAGCGGAGTCTATGACTCATATACTATATTGTTGTCGTCTTTAATTAGAGTGAAACTGGTGGAATCATGAAAAATCTGAGAGAAAGTTGTAGCCATGAAAAGGTAAGTTTGTAATTTTCTTTCGACTGAAAAATGTTTCCTATAAGCTTTATGTTTCATTTATTACTTTATTTTTGTAAGGTGAAAAATTACCACAAAGACTTCTACAGAGCTGATAATTTATGCCTGGTTATCACTGGTAATGTGAAAGCTGAAGATGTTTTTAAAGCCATCAAACCATTTGAAGACAAAATCAAAAGCAAGGTTTGTATAATTTGTAAAGAAAATAATGTTCTATACAAATATACATTTTTTGTCTATATAAAGATAGATATGTGTTCGGAAGGCAAGAAAGGACTGTAAATTCTATCAATAAAATCTATTTTTGAAAGATTGAATGATTAGAGTATTTGCCCAAATTAACCATTTCAGTTCTTTTACTAAAAAACTGTTATCAATGAGGATCCTGCCTTCCTGAAAACACCTCAAGGCACCATGTAGAACTATCGGGGGTTGAAAAATTTTCATAACCAAAAGCTTTACACGGGATTTAAACACAAAACTCCAATTCATGTGTTCAGTGTCTTAGCCACTACACCACAGAACCACATTATGTTTGTTTTTAGCCTCAACTTCCACCAATGACTAGACCATGGATGAGCGCTGTACCACCATTGGATAGTAAATTGATTGAAAAACGTGTGCTATTTCCAACAGAAGATGAATCAATTGGTTCTGTCACGATAGGATGGAGAGGCCCTTCTGTAAATGTAAGTATAATTTTGACACAATGTATTCTGCAGACTAATATGTTTTTTATTTGATGTTTGTTGGATATTTCCATAGAGTTATTATGAAATCCAAGCTTTGAAGATGTTGTTCAACTATTTGACAGACACTCCTGTTGCTCCACTTCAACGAGACCTGGTTGAAATCGACGACCCTGTTTGTGGTGATGTAAGAACCTAATTTCTTGATGCTTAAACAACTTTATTTACATAAACTAATTCCAGACATAGATTAATTGTATTATAGGATTCTTAGACTTTTGACTTTTATTTGTATTTGCGTTTAAAAGAGTAGTAAGGTTGCAACATTTGAAAGCTCAAAGTGTCTTCAATGAAACTATGAGCTGTTTAAATACAATTTCTTTTTAGATCGATTTTTCCTTCTTTGAAAATAAAGAAACCGCACTTAGCTTAGTTGCTGATAATGTACCAAAAGAAAATCTGGATGAGATCAAAGATCGGTGAGTTATCTATGTTTTCCACTTGTCCCTCAAACTGTTGTTAACATTTCGGACTCATTCATTATTATGAAAATATTATTATAGGGTGTTGGAAATCTTAGAAGGTATTTCATCTGGAAAAGAGGAATTTGACCTTGAAAGAATGGTTACCCAGATTCAACGTCAACTGTTGGAAGAAATGAATTCTGTGAGTAGCACAATTTCTCATACTAGTTTTCATGTTACTAATGTTTGATAGGAATAAAATAATAATTTATATATAAAAATTGATTAACTTCAGCCCATAGGGTTATTCAAATTATACTTATAGTCAATTGAAGGTGTACTTCTTTTTAAAAGGTTGAAGATTCTCCTCATGATACACTGGCATTTTTATCAATTGGCGACTTCCTTTACTCAACAAGGAATGATACAATGCAGGAATATGTGGATAAGATAAAACATCTGAAAACATTGAAAAAAGAAGATGTTGTTTTTTGGATCAGCTTAATAAAGAAGTATTTGATTGGTCAGAAAATGGTTGTGATAATTGGTGATCCAAGTGAGGAGAAAATGGAAAAGATGGGTAAAGAAGAAAAGGAGAGAGTGAAAAGACAAGCAGAAGAATTTGGGGAGGGAGGTCTTGCAAAGAAGAGGAAGATCTTAGAAGATGCCATTGCACAAAATTCGGTAAGGTGTTCTTTTAAAAAGATGCTTGTTAGTTGGTTATTTGTATCCATCAAAATATTACCCATGCAATAACAAAGCTTGACACCGCTGAAATATTGCAACTTACTTACTATAGTAGGAAGGACGTGTGTCCTACATCCCGACGAAAATATTGCAAACATTTTTAAATATGAAAGAGTTTTTTCCAATAAAAAGTCTCTTTTTTTTAAACATTATATTGTTTAAAACAACCAATAACTCTTCGAAGATATAAACTCTGAATATTACGCCGTGATTTTTTTCCTTTATTGATATGATTTTTTTTGAAGTATTTACCTTTGTATAAACCATATTTTTTTACACATCCAGTCAGAGCCACCTGTGGAATTGATAACGAAACTGAAAGTACCATCATCAGATTCAGTCAATTTCCATTCCATCCAATCGTACTCTAACTTTATAAAAGGTGGAAACCAAAGTTTCCCTGAAGCTGAGATATTCCCTTTGGATGGCTTCCCATCAGCATTTAAAGTGTGTCACGTGCAGTCGCTCTTTACCACGGTAAGTTGTAAATTTTTACATTTATCTTTATGACGAAGTTAAAAACCTTGAGTTGTTCTTTGATTATAATGGCTTATCGAAATTCTACTTTTTTGTTTTGTATCGTTATTCTTTTCAAAAACCAAAGGTTAAGTATTTTTTGTTTTTGTATTTCCTTGAATTTTAAAATGAAGTTAGTATATCAAATTAAAGCCGCTTTTTGGGTTCGTCCAAAATTGTAGTGACCACCTTGACAGGTTTTATCCAAAGATGGTAGGGAAGAGTTTAGGGAGTTGTGAGATGTTTCATCGAATTTTGAATTTAGATTCATGTCGTGATTGATTCAGCATCATTAACAAAGGCTCAACGAATGTTGTTACCACTATATACAGAAATACTGTTTGAATCTCCAATCATCAGAGATGGAAGTATGTAAAAGCTTGTTTGAATATTATTTGTAATACTTCATAGCTATTTATTTTTACGGAAACTCAGACAAGAGCCTATAAAGTGTACATATAGTGTACTAATGAGGTGCAGTTAAATCAAAATAATTTAAATTTTCCTTCATTTATGCTTTGGGAGTGGCCAACTATCTATTTAAGCATGTAATTGAGTATGCTTTTGTTCTTTTCCTCTCTTCTTTTGTATTCTCGAAACAATGTTTTTTCACCTCTCGTATTAATTTTTTTTTGGAGAAAAGTACTTTTATTGTGTACTCATATTTTCATTAGATGTACCAGCTGCTCCTTTTCCCGTTCATTCATTCTGAAAAAATTATCTTTGGTATTTTTTGAGGACGAATCCTTTTCAGGTAGCAAAAACATCTCACATGAAAACCCAATTTTCGGACTAGTTCAAATTTTTAAATTTGGATTATTTTTTAAAATGGTCTATTTTGATAGGTTTTAAGAAAAAAGTATTGTTTTTTTATTTTAGAGGAGATGTCCTATGAGGACGTGGTGAAAGAATTGGCTGCTGATACTTTATATACAACAGCTGATATTGGTTTCGGCGGTGGAAGATATTCTCCTGGGGGTTTCAGTTCACTTATTGTCCTTAGTTTGAAGGTAAACACAAACAAAAGCTTGTAAAATATTTAACATATTGACTACTACTTAGATACGCTCAAAATTTTTGATGTAAAATAATGATCTTTCTCTTTCTTATACTCAGGTTGAAAATGAGAAGTACGAGAAAGGAGTACGTTGGGTTCGAGATATCCTTCACAATCTAAAATTTTCTGTGGAAAGAATAAAAGCTGTGGCCAATAAAATGATCAAAGATGTAGCAAAGTAACGATTTTCACATTATTTTCACAAAACTTACAGGGAAGATATCCCGGCCTTGAGTATATTCTAGGAAAATTTATTCACTTTACTAAATGTAGCCACTTTTCCCAAAAAGTAAATCTGTTTCCTCCGATAATTCTTAAACGAAAGTAACTTTTAATTGAAAAGTTAAAACATCATTTGGATCAAGAACTTTTTTCTATATTTAAGATTCCTGATTATCATTTCGAGAGAAATTAGGTAAAAACACGGGCAAAGTGAAATTTAGTTGCAAGTTTGTCGAGGGAAGTCTTCAACATTGATGCAAAAACATCTTTATTTCGACTTTTTCAACATTTTTATCCTTGAATCTATATACATTCATTCATAATTACCCCAAGTACCTCGCTGAACTAAATAAATGTTTAGGACCGATTTGGTTTTCGATCGAGATTTCAAGGATATGATGAAGCTATCTTTTTTTTTCTTTTAAAGTCACAAGAGGAATGGCCGACGTGTAACAAGCAGTTTATTGAATGATATTCTATATAACAAAGGTTGGTAAATTACATTTACGTCTATACATAAAATTTTAAACAAGTTAATTTATACATCTATCATTCTGTAATGTAGTTATTATCGTAAAGTTATCTAATTGCTTGGCCGTTTTCTGTTGTAGTATCGAGTTAACATATACAATGCTTTGATATTTCCTCCATTTAATCTATATTGTTTATTGAAGGGTGTAGCCAAAGAGCTGACCAGACTTCGTTTCCCAAGAATGAAAAATCGGTTCTGCTTGACCGGATTGCCATTTCGGTTCTGTCGTGTTTGTTCTTTTTGTTCTGCTTTTTGTTCTGCTTTTTGTTCTGCTTTTTGTTCTGCTTTTTGTTCTTCTTTTTGTTCTGTTTTTTGTTCTGCTTGTCGGTGTTGGAAAAGTTTATGCTTTTGTGGATTGTAATCTGGAAAACTGAAAGCCCTTCTTTTCTCATCTTGAAAATCATTTTCACTATGGCTTATATAGAACGGGATGCTATACCGTTTCGAAGAGATTGGCCATGTCAGTGAATTTCTTTTCCATCTACCTATACTGAACGCGTTTCTGTCTTGTCTGATTTGCGAAGTGATCAGAGTCGGTGCCATTACAGCTAGGACAACAGTCCAAATAATCGAACATTTCGGCGCATACTTCATTCTAGTACAACTTCTTGCGTCTTCTGTAAACTCGTACACTTCTTCGGTAATGTTTGTTCCCCGAAAAAAAGAAGGGCCAGTTTTTATAGTGCTCGATTTTTTACACTTAAATGGTTTTATTGATTTTTTATTGATTTCGAAACAACGCTTTTAATAATAAAAAAACGTTTAATGGGTTACAGCTGAAGAGAGAGGTGTAAAAATCCATTACCAGATCGTAACGATGAGTATGAGAGGGAGAACCACTTGTTTTTCAAGGATGTTATTATTCTAGTTTTATATAAATTTTTTTCAATCCAAATTTCTTATTCATTAATGTCTAGTTGAACTAAGGGATGTGAATTTGTAATTTCTCAATTTGCTTTATCTATAACTATATATTCCGCTGACGTCATTTAATTAATTTAGTTTAAGGATATCGCTAAGAACATCTTCTGTTGTCGAAAGAAATTTACAGAAAGACTTGGGCGGGGGGGGGGGGGGGCGGGCGCCATTATTTGACCTTTTTCATATCTCAGCATCAAGTGGTTCAAAGTTACCTCATTTTCCTCATTCAGGTATTATGCTGGTGTGTATAGTGAAAGCATTTTAACCCGGAATAAATTACTATCAACACACTTTGTATCGATAGAAGCGCAATTCTGTGTTGATTAACAAACTCGTATCGTTCTTGGGGAGAAGTTTTTATACTGAAAAGTATAGGATAAAGGTAATTAATGTTTTCCCCTATATATAAAACTAAAATTATACATTATCCAATTATGCCAAATAAGCGTTGGATGCTGAAATATAGCATGTTAAACTCAGGACTTTTCATAAGATATTAAATCAATGCCCATATCTCTGCATCCAACGACACAAATTTGACAAATGACCCCATTTTTCCTATTTGGTTTTCATGCTCTCTCGACAGAATAGGTCAGGTATTTCAAAATCAAACATCTAAGATTTAAGGCATTAACAATACCCAATACCCGTTCTATATTTTCGAAAACAAACCATTTTCTCAAAAGCTATGGCGGGAGGCATTAGTATGTTAATCTTCATAAAGATTCTCGTAAAAGTTCTTCATAGTGCTTAAGGAACGGTTATCATCACAAAATTGAATTTCAAAATTTCATAGGGAAAAATGTTTTCGTCATATTCAAAACTATTCAAACATACTTTTTTGTCTTTGTATAATTTTTGCGCATATTTGAAACCCTCAATACATTCCAAGGCGTTCAGAATAATAGCGCGCAACGAACCAACATATATTAAGGGGATATTTTAAATATTTCAAAAGAAAAAGTTATATTTACAAAAAACGTCATTTTCTAAATTTACCTTTATGTTGTTTAATTTTATACGTTATATATCTTACCATTCATTTTTATTACATGTTTTCCTCGAAACTTTTTCTGTGATCTTATCTCGTTTGCACTGATTGGATTTTCCATGTTCGATTCTTCACTGTTGGGAATACTTCTTTTGACATCTTGAAGTTCTTTCATCGAAAAGATAACCTCCAAACTTCGCAGTGTTCGTACTTGGTTCAGGATTCCTTTAATCGAATGTTCACGTATTTGTAACAAGTTTTCCATCAGATTCTTTTTCGCTTGTTGCTCTTGTATCGTTATGGAACGTTTTCCAATCTTTAGAAACGATTCTGCCGGTGGCGTGAAAAATGTGATTGAAAGAGCAATGATCAACGCTGAAGTCATCGGTTTTTCATACGTGTAACCTTCGTAAAATAAAATAAAACTTTCTTAACCATTATGCAAGGGGCATTCTTAACCTAATACACTTGTTCCGAATTATGTGTTGGTTTTATACTATTTTCTATCATGAGCATCGTTTTGAAATGTTGTATTGTTTGAAGAAAATCTATTACAACTCTTAAAAATATAGTTAAAAAGCTTATTTTTTGAGTCTTTAGAGATGTTTTCTCGTCCAATAGTTCAAATTCTTGCTTCAAAGCAAGGAATATGTTTTAACGCAGCAAAAAGCCACCGTAGGAACGGTATTTCCGGAATAATGGTATTCTAGTTGTGTGCCGGTTATTTTAAAATCAAAACCACGATAAATAACATTTCATTGAACCAGACAATGGCCATAAAAACCGCTAGAACGAGTGTTTTATCGAAAGAAAGTGTAAATTCATTACTCCACTTTGAAACTTTTTCGTCTTCATTTAAAAAAAGAATTTTCAGAAAGACTGCTAAAAGGTTTTTAGCCTTTATAATAAACCTTCTAGAGGTGCTATCAGGTCACACCAAATTGTTGCTACAGGCACGATAACAATTATAATAATTTACAATCAAGGTTGTTTTATATTCCAAAATGTCAATGAAACCATACCACTTAACATCTTTTAGTTTTCTCTTCTACTTTCACTCCACTGAATTCGTTTTGTATTTTTCTATATCTTTCTTTCTTAAACTTTAAGTTCTTATTATAAAGCTTCCCCCAATTTCCACACTTTTAATAGATATTTGTTTTGTTTTTGGGATTATTTCAACACTTTTCATCCTTTTTTTAGACCAAGGTCAAGTTGCTCACAGTTTTCTGTTGTTATTTATATGATATCTTCGTTGACTTTCGCTAACTATCCACCTATTTTACGTTGACTTTCGCTAACTATCCGCCTATTTTACGTTGACTTTCGCTAACTATCCGCCTATTTTACGTTGACTTTCGCTAACTATCCGCCTATTTTACGTTGATTCTGCCAATTATTGATACGTTTCTTTAAATTTGAAAAATATGATTCATTGCACCAAAAATTCGCTTCGGTAATCTATATCTGCAGACCGTGTTTCGTGGTGCATCCAACTTGAAAAAGACTTGTTACTTCACTTCATATTTCATTCTCGCGTTACTCTGAAGTAAAATCTGGATTACTACCCTCCTGGTAGTTAGAGAAATGCCCCAGCTGCTAGCTGTGCCCTCGACTATGTATTCATTTGAAATTCATAGAAATAAACATATTTGTGGTGTGATTTGCAAAATTGATGTGGACCGATTTCATCTATTTCTAGAACGCTTAAAATCGTGTTAGGTCATGGTTAAAAATGCTCTTAACTTACCCATATCGAACACGCACTAATACTTGAAACGATTTTTACCTTTTTGTCTTTTGAACATGATCCTTTCTTGGTGAACTCCGGGAATATGTCTGTCTTCTTTCGCTTCTTGAACTGTTTGTTAGAATTCAGGTAAAAAAGAGTTTATATATATTGTATTTTCTTTGCAGTGAAAAAATACGATTTTCCAATTTGCGAAATTAGTGATATGCAATGAAAATATTCGTCAAATTCCATTTCATATTTCTCAACTAAAAATCCTATCGCATAGGGTTTCGCAAACTTTTTCATCAATTATTAATTGTACTCTATTTTCATTTTTCTTCTTTGTCATTTTCTCAACATTACCATCATCAATTTTCGAATTAAGATATTTCTGCTACTTTAGGTAGGTGTACAAACTTTCGCGAGCAGAAACTTTCGCGAGTGTCAAAATTTGCGAAATGTTTGGCATAAATTTCCGCGAATGAGACATAAAGATTTATTTTGAGAGCATAAACTTTCGCGAATCAAGAGCAAACTATTGTTTTGAAGAATACAATACCTAAAAATACTTTTAATCTTGAAAAAAAAAAAGATTATTTTTTTCGCGAGCATAAGCTTTCGCGGATCGCTTAGTCGAGAATTTTTGGAAACATAAACTTTCGCGAATTGGGCCAACATTCGCGAAAACCGCGAAAGTTTCTGCTCGCGAAAGTTTGTACGCCTAAAGTAGTCTTATTACTTTTTAATTTGATTTCCTTTCATTTCCGTTACTCTCATAACTTACTCTTATTTAAATGGTATTAGAGTGAAACACTCAGAAAAATATGCCATGGATGGAAACTTGTGTTGAAAAGAAAAATGAAATAAATCATTTATAGTAATACAGACATGGGGCCATCCATTTATTACGTTCACACAAAGAGGGGGGGAGGGGGTCAAACCAAAAGCGAACAAGTATTGTTTTATGACGTAACTTCTATTGTTTGAATGCGAACAAGGGGGAGGGGGGTCTGAAAATGGGTGATTTTATGCGAACGTAATTAATGGATGACCCCCATGCACAAGCTATAGGACAATACGAGGGGTCATACAAATACTCAACATGTTTGCTTAGATTAGAAGTAGGTTAGATTTAAATAGCTTTTCCGGAGCATCGATATCCTAAAATAAAGAATCGTTTTGATTATTGATATGGCAAGAAATTTACCGTAGGTCAACGTCATTAATATTGTCGATAATAATATTGATTCTGTGTATACCGTGGTAATGTGAACATATTTTAAAATGATTTTTTGTTAGTTTTGAAAAAAATTTTGAAACAAACAATTATAAAACTTTGGAGGTGGCCCTCATACCTATTCAGAAAATCGTCTTAGGACTGGTTGTTGAAAATTTTCAAAATTTTTTCCATGCTTTATGAATGCTTGAGAATATAATATTTTTTTAGCAATTAAAGATCATTAATTGAAATATAGAAAAACTCGGGTCTCCGATGAAAGAGTTAAACACACGTATTTAAACATAAACTTTGAACTAATTTTTTGTAGAATCCAACATCTTCGCCAACAATATGATTCGCCAACACAATTTCTTAACAAATCTCGTGAAGAGTTTGGAGAAGTCTTCGGATCAGGTAATAGCATGAAATTTAACTTACTTGGAAATATCTAACGTCATTTAAAAATAGAAGAATACTTTGGTGACTTTTATCATACAAGCAATACGAGATTATATGACATCTAGAAAGAACTGACTCATATACGAATACTCAGTGAGCGGCGAATATACCTACGTTGAAACCTTTCCAAAACTCGGAAAAATTCTTGAGTCGAGGTTGAACCTAACACAGAATGTCTTATCGCAAAATATACCTCGGAAAATTAACGTATCATATCGGACAAAAAAATGTCGTAAATTTTCGGGAGGTGACGAGAAAGTATGACCACCAGATTATTGTTTTAAAACTTTAGACACTATGCTTCTTGTCATTCTCATTGATTGTTTTTGTTCAGGTTTTGAAAGACATGGAATCTCTTCGTTCAACTTTACTTCAACCAGAGAACTTTAGATACTATGTTGTGGCGAACTTAAAATCATTGCCTGAAAACCCAGCTAAACCATGGTTAGACATGCAATTCAAAGATTCGAAAAAAGTACTTGATCAGTAAGTAATAATCTGTTATATCAGGTCAGGGATAATTCGGGTAAATACTAAACCAAAATAAGTCCTTGAAGAAAAATTTGACATAAATGTTTCACAAAAATATAGTGTCGTGAATTTTGATAAGAATTCATCTGTTATAAGGTCTCACTAAAAGACTGGAGGACATTTTGAGGGTTAGTTCTGAAATGTTTGAAGTTGAAGTGTTTGGTTGTACACCCATTGTCAACATACCGAAGCAATTTGTTCATTTAGCTGTTTATAAAAAAACCTGTGAAAACATTAAATGACCACTTACAAAAAAGGGATATAAGTTAAAACATGGATCAACATAAATTTGTTACACATGTTTTAAGTGCGCTAGTAGAAGTGTGATTTATTTTTTCTTAGGATGAAGAAGGTGCCACGTGAATTGGCTTATTTGTCCGGTAACCAAAATCTGAAAGCCATTGGTATCGGTTCCGTGGAATCGGCTTTCTTACAACAAGTTTCTCCTGGTGTCGATAGCTATCTTCATGAAGATTATCCATCCATACTTGTCTTCATTGAATATTTATGTGCTTTAGAGGTAATATTGTGTGTCGATTGGTTAAAATTTTCTTCTGTTGTGTGTCGATTGGTTAAAATATTCTTCTATTGTGTGTCGATTGGTTAAAATTTTCTTCTATTGTGTGTCGATTGGTTAAAATTTTCATATTGTGTGTCGATTGGTTAAAATTTTCTTCTACAGCAAATGAAAAATTTGTCAGCTGAGAAATTAGTTGTGAAAGACATGGTTGAGTTACTTATTAAACCTTGGGCTGTTATCTTTATTTTCCGCACTATCCAATATTACTTTGAATCTAATAATTTCAAATGGAACTATTGACCGTCATGATATGTCCTCACGGAACTTAATTCCTGCAAAAAAGTGTGAAGAAAAGACATTCCTAATTTTTTGACCGCTATTTCCTTGTTTCCTTTGGAAGACTCTAGTAGTGACAATTATAATGAGACTAAAGCACGACAAAGATTTTCTGAATGTTTAAATCTTCTATATATATATATATTATATTTCGTAATATGACCGTCAACTGTTATATTCCCACACACCAATCCTGGTTTTCCAAAACGTTGAATATATCGATGACGTTAATTTCTGATTCACTTTCAGTTCTCCTCGGTTTGTTTATTTTCGTGCATTGTAAACTAGCGTCTATACCCCAAAAAGGCATATTCAAAATGAAGGATTAAAAAATCGGATTGCACCATTATGTCAAATCTTTTTTTATCGTAGGGACCACTCTGGCGACAGATTCGTGGTTGTGGATATTCATATCATTACCGAATGTCTGCCTCACCTGATTCTGGTCAAATTGTTTTTGTATTGGCTCGATCTACTCATATTTTTGCTGCTTACAAAACAGCTAAAGAAATTGTGGTAAGATATTGTGTAATTTGATTTTGATGGAACAGTGGCCTTCGCCTTGACCTACCTTTTATGTGTACTTTTGCAAAACGATGAACAGTTTTTACAGCAGGCGCATGCTTTTTAAAGCAACTACACTAAAAGCAACACGAGCCGGAGATTTAGTTTCCATCTCCCCAACATTTTGAAAGTAACAGATGTTTTGTAAATATGGTAATGGAAAACAGAAGAACACGTTCAAATAAGCATTTTAGCAATATAGTTGAGGGGTGGCGTTGTGGGAACATCCTAAAAATTTAACTAGAATTTAAGCAACACTGAGCCTCAGTCAAAAATTGGTTTACAAATTCTTTACCGAATCGTCAACCGGGGAACAATGAATAAGCTATAACTTACAACAAGTATAACTTTGCAAAAACGTTTCCAATATATTAATCTTACGAAAGAAATTTTTAGCTCAATGTATGTTTTGATTTACCCCCTACTCTGCAGTGGTGCAGTGTTTTTTTCATTCACTTTTTAAATTTCTCTCTTTCTATTTAACTCAGGAAAATTACGTTTCGGGCAAGACGCCTTTCGATCAAGCGCAAGTAGATTCAGCACGAAGCGGTATCATTTATCAACAAATTTCAAAAGAAGAAACGATTAGTAGTGCTGTTATTCAGGTAAAAATTGCACAACCAACGTCCTTGCAACAAAGTTATCTTCCAATAATTGATATATCTCTTTATTTCTCTTTAGAACATGGTTTCAGAGTTCAAAGAAGTAGATAACGAATTTAGAAGGTAAGAAACTACCCAGCCCGTATATGACGTTATTTTGATCTCAGTAACGCCATATGGACTTTTTAGAAGACTGTTGAAATTCCATCTTGTGTTCGTGTATTAAGGAGAGTCGTTTGGATAACACTTTGTCAAAAGTTGCATGGTGGTGGTTTAGGCGTTTATTATAAGGTCTAACTGATATTAAATATCCTTTGTTTGTTTTGACCACTTAATTCTCGGGAATTTTCAACATTTTTGGAACCTTCAAGTTTGGTCTTTTTCTTGACTAGCGACCACTCTCTGTTGCATGAGTCGTGGAACTTCTAGGCGTAACCATACCGTAAAATTTGTGATAAACATACATATTTGTCATCGAAAGATCGAAAGAGCGTATATTATTTCAAAAAATTATGCATTAATTTTGGTAATGTTAATCCATAGGAGATTACTACAAAATATTTCAAGTGTTACAATTGAAGATTTGAAAAGAGTGGGAAAGAAATATTTTATGAATTTATTCAACCCTGACGTTTTCTCATCAACTCTATGTTGTCATCCAACCAAGTTGGACGAGGTTCTCAAATCTTTCAATGAGTAAGTATCCTAAAGCTTATACAATGACAAATGTTTTTTTAATCTTGGTTTATTAATTAAGGTGTTAGTCCTAACAAAATTGGTTTTATTGGTTTGGTTATTATAATTTGAAAAATGAAATGAAGTGGAAAAAGTTTTAAGTTGAGCATTTAAGTGTGAGAATACTTGCAATTTTTATTGAATGCTATGCGAAATCAAGTACGAAAATAGTTTTCTAAAACTTTTTTTTAATGATAAGTTCAGGATATTGTTTTATGCTAAAGATGCCTACCGTTCTTATTGAGATTCTGAATAATTTCATTTTTCTCATTTTTTTTAGGATTGGCGTCCCATTTGAAAAGCTTGCTACATTAGAAGACGCATTTATAAAGAAATGAATTGGTACCAAATTTTAGATAATTATCAAATTACGATGATAAGAAGGGAATATTACCTTTTCGATAATGATAACGATAGGAATATCACATTATTTATTAACAGAAAATACACGAATAATAATCATATCAAAAGTTCATATTTTCTATAAGGTGGTCTTGGCATGGCAAAAGTAACTAAATGTAACTTTCACCATATCGTTGTATTACCAAGATCTATCATTGGTAAAAATTTTAAAGCCGAAATCATTACTGGTTCTCTAGTTTACAAATACCTGGAATTCGTATGATACGGACCTGTAAAATACACGGCAGCTGTAAAAACTGAACAAAATGCCAAAAGTTACAGAGGCTTACCAAAAGTGACATTTTCGTCCAAATTTGAAGATTATAGACCAAGTCTATCGTTCAAAGTTACATTTTGAATTTCTTTATTTTGGTCTGTAAAATGCATACCTGTGATAGGGAGTCAAAAAAATTGTCACAACAAAAAGTTTGCCTCAAGATGAGTGGACTAACCAACCAACTTTGTCGGTCGCGGAGCTCCTAGATTTCTACAAAAGGGTCCAGGACCGTAAACATTTATAAAAATCCAGTCCAAATCCATGTTAAGTATACTTAACATTGGTAGTTAAAGGGTTAAACAAAGGAACTTTTTTGATTCAGACCTTAATGTACCTTATGTAACCTTATGTATTCAAGTATTAAAAAATGGACCATTTTTGCAAGAACAAGTCTATCAAAATTTCTGAAGAATAAGCATTTTGGACCTGATCCCATACTTGCGCAGATTAAGAAAGATGCGAATGGAATAGAGCATAGTACAAGGAAAGCAAAATATCTTTGGAAACAAAGTGTCGGATTTTACTTAATGCACCATTAGCGCGTTTAAGTTTATCCATAGTCATTATATAATTCCCCGGTCTAGAAGGCTATTGAATGAGCTTTATTGTCAAATTTTTCTTTGAATTTAACAATAGACGTTTTTTGTTTTCTCACTTTGTGATCACGTTATCAACATATCCCCTTGCGATTTGTCAATTTTTTACACATGTGATCAAACTTCTCGATATTCCATCGATATGGAAAAAGTCGAAAGTCTCCTGCTTGCATAAGAAGGGCTCAAAATTAGAATGTGAGAACTATCGCCCAATAACACTTCTCAGCATCCCCAGCAAGCTAATGGAAAGCATCATTTGTAATACTATTGATCAACATCTTGAACACGATACTATACTGAACGAAAAACAGTGGGGTTTTCGTAAAAGTCGATCGACACAGCTTGCTTTACTATGACAGAGGAATGGCGAAAATATCTAGACAACAACAACTTTGTGAGTGTACTTTTTCTGGACTTTCGCAAAGCCTTCGATAGCGTCAACCACAATGTTATAAAAATGAAGCTTATACAGTATGGCATCACGGGAAACCTGAACAAATGGATCATGAACTACCTGACAAATCAAAAAGACAAATCAAAAACAAGTAACCATCGTAAATGGTCAAGCATCAGAAGAGGAAACTGTAGATGTAGGAGTACCACAAGTATCCCCTATTGGCCCAAGGGCGTTTGCAGTAACAGTGAATGACTGTCCTGATTTATCTTATGACTTTAAAACTGATCTTTTTGCTGACGATAATACATCGTACTGTGCTGACCCGAGCCTTCATCAACTATTTACCAAAGTTCAAAATATGATAAATAATATCAGCACATGGAGTCGACAAAACGAGTTGACCATTCACCCAACTAAATCAACCGTCATGGTACTATCACCAAGAACTTTTACTGGTCCATTTCCAAATCTCACCATCGATGGAAATCCAATCAAAATATCTACAACC